>PVJX010051274.1:0-10179 GCA_004027295.1 Dolichotis patagonum | reverse complement strand
AGGAGAGGAGAGGAGAGGAGAGGAGAGGAGAGGAGAGGAGAGGAGAGAAAGGCTTTATCAAAGCGGTCAACACTATCAGTTTCTGCCCTGCTGGCCTTGTTTTCTCAGAAGAGATCGCGTTTCTCCTCTGTTAAGCCGGGTTGGACAAGTGTTGTGTTCAGTCACAGCCTGTTGGCCTGGTCACAGGCAGCAACTTCTTGGACCCTTCAACCCCAGGACCCATGATTCAGGACCATGCTGGCTCCTGAGTTCTGCGTGTGAAGATGTAACGTTCTGTGTATTTTCAAACTTTGACAGAATGAATTTTCCTGGGGGAAATTTAAAAAGTCTTTTAAAATTAGTTTCAAAAAGCAATTGGCAAGAGAACCTCAAGCCAGATTCTGGAGACTTATGATGCTGATTGTCAATCAGCAACATGAATGTCATTGAACCAGACACTTTAAAATGGCTAAATGGCAAGTTTTGATTTTGTGTAAGGTGTCTTTTAGCATGATTGAGGACTATTTAAAATTCTGCAATTTAAAAAATCTTCAGTCTACTGATATTGTGATGAGACATTTTTCTTCTGTAGATGTAGAAGTCTACAAGTTCATTCAACAAAGTTCTCTCATCAAGGTGAATGTAGGAGTTTACTGATGTTCCCCGTAGATCCTGGACTGAGATGAGGCACAACGTTAGAGAATGACTTGAATTACCACCAGCAAATTTGACAAGTTTCTACAATTACAGTTTCTACAATTACAGTTCCCATATTGCATCTATTTATTTTCTGAATACTCTTGAACAAACGACACTGCTTCCTGTCATGCTCGCATCCAATAGGCAAGTATAATACTGTATAAGGTAGAAACAGTCCATAATTTTACACTGAATGCTGCCATCTGAGACAATCTCAACATTCTTCTGCTGTTATTTATTAGTTCCTGCATTTATTGCTTTTTCAAAACTCTAAAATACTGGTGAAATTTAAAACAGCTTAATTAAACTTCAGATGTAGGGCTCTGATAAGGTTGGCTCAGGGCCATGCATTCCAAGATTCTCAAATAGCATAATCTAATAGATTTTTTTTCAAGAACACAGAGATCATAAACACACAGTAATCTAAAACACTTAGTGTCCTGCCAGCTGGCATCTCCTCATTTCCAGTTTCCCTACACTGTAATTTTGCTCCCATTTGTGAGAAACTGTGGATTTCTCCACTTTGGTAGATTGTATTGAGTTACATGCTATTCAGTTGAGGTATTTTTTAAATGAACTAATTACATGTTAGTTAATAATAGAACATTGCTTCAACAGTCAACTGTCCAATATAACTTTTGAAGAAAGTACTTCAATCTTGCAGTGGGAATGCCTGGGAACAAAATCAGTCTCTGAGAACAATATGAACACCTAGCAGTGAGTTACTGAGTTACTTATAAATCAATACATGAGTATTTTATATCAGTATTATTTAGTGCATATGTGTTAAAAAATCAACAACAAAGATAACATTGACCAAATGCAGATTTTATTTTTTTCCCGCCAATATGTTTTCTAAGAATGCTGTCTATGTTTAATCATATCAGCATATAATAATTAATACACAATGAATCATATTAACTAGGACCAATGTGGACTGAAGTGAAAAATTTTGGGCATGACACTGGTAGATGTCAACCTCTGTACTGTCCAGTTTTAAGTTAGTGTCTAACTATTCCACACTTTATTCTGGATCTGTTGAATGACCATCTCCATGTGCTGAGTGAACAAGGATTTTGTGAACACCAATCACCCTCTTAGGACAGCAATTGTACTTCTAGATGTTCTGGTTCTGGACCTGTGTCCTCAGATCTATTCATTGCCCTCCCTCCTCTGCTTTGCTGTGTGGGCTTCTCTGGTTTCCACCTCTACTGGTCCCCACCTGGAATCAAGGAAGTGCTGACAGGAAGTCAGAGAGTATAAGACAGGAAGTGAGGGACAGAGACTCTTCTCTGTCCCCTCCGTGGCTTCATCTGCCCCACTTGCTTCCTCAGTTCAGCTCAGAGGTGGCAGTGTCGTCCTGCCTTTGTTCATTTCTGAGTCTTCACTGTCCCATTAGGTTGCTTTGGTTTCAATCACCAGAATAACCAATTCCTGGCATTAAAATTCCACCATTCTAACTAGTTCATGGTTATTATTTCCTGGCAGACTATGACTGAGATACCAGACTAAACTCACAATTTCCTGAGGCTTTGTTCACATTTCATTCATTTCTGATGCTTATTTTTTGACTTCTGGAAAAAAATCATGTCTTTTTGAGGTCGAATTTCATGAGTACTTTTCTGCCCTCCTCCAAGGAAAGTAGTTTGAGAGGCTGGGGAGAAGAAGGATAGGCAGTTATTTATAAGGTATTATAATTCCTGCCAAACATTTTACATTCTGAAGTTCCACTTTTCCTACACAGCAGGGCACACGTTTTTGGTGAGGTTGCACACACCCGGGGACATGATGTCATCTTACACACTGTGTTACAAACAAGTTTAATAATCCGTTGCTTCACCTTCAACCCAGGGCTGGAAATCTCTGCTCCGGTGACTGGTCCCAGGCCATCTGGTAGACCTGTTAGTCAACGACCCCAAGAGCTCTACTCATTTCTCCCTGTTGAGATAGAAAATGACTCTCACAGATTTCAAGCTCAGTTTTAAAGTATAGCAATAATGTCATCACCACCAGTCCTTTTGCTCTGCACTCTTCTTTTCCTGCATCTCTTTATTTCTCTCCCCTCTCTGCTCCCCATTTGTATGTTTCTCTTACTCTCATCTCAACCAAGATGGAGCAGCTTAAAAGGAGTTGGATATATATTGGCTTGTTTTGGAAACCAAGCCATCTGCACCTTTGTCTACCACAACTGTCACATGGGAGGCATTAGCCCAGGTGAGGCCACCAAGGCCATCGTGGGATATGTGTGACTCTCCATGTGGTTTCACAGACTGCTGCCCACCACTTTCCCAGTATGCCAGCTACAGAACCATCTTAGTCTCTGCTCTTCTGTCCTCCCCACTCACACAGTGCTCTTCTCCTTGTTTCCCTATCTTGCAGATTTGCCCTGGGGACCCCAGACCCCCATGTGCCAGCCACTCATGGCTTTCTCAGTGTTAATGCGATATCCACATCTCTTGTGATTCTTGGGTCTGTTCATCACTGTTTTCACTGAAAATCTGACCTACTGTTCAAAGTCCCTCACTAATTCTGTGTTCTCTGCAAAACACACTATGTCTTTCCAGGGAAATAAAGTAGATGAAACATATGCAGAAAAGTATTCCCAAATCAACAGTATACGTGTGTACTATCCATATGTATATAATATACACACTCCAAGCCTATCTTCAAGGATATATATGTAAGTACACAGTTATACACATACTCATAACCTTTAAGAACAAGAAAAGCAAGACACAAGAAACAGAAGCAGAAGAATGAAGGGCAAATAACTGGAATCTTGAACAATAGAAGTACTAAGCCAGCAATAGAGAAAACCAAAAGCCAACCCAGATACATAGCACATAACCCCAAAAGGCTCAAAATCCAACCTCATCAGGCACCTTGAGACATGAGATTGAGGAGCATAGATGAAGACTGAAAATGAATCTCAGGAAACAGGCAGTTGCCCAGTTTCCTCTCATGATGCCAGCCGGTCCCCTGCTAGCTTACTGTGCCTGAAGCAGTACACGGCAGCAGCGACAGGTGATGGTGTAGATACCTTTCTGAGAAAGAGGACTGCTACGCGCCCTGAAGCAACACCCCAGCTCTTTATATCCACTTGGCTCCCTGGAACACAAGCTGTCACATGGGATGTTGAAAAAATCTTCCATGGGAAATATTTTTTTTGTCAAAACAAAACAAAGCAAGAAAAGATATAAAGGTATCAACAGCGGATGTGCTCTGTTAAGCTGCCCAGCCCAGTCACTGGCTAACGAACCTGATAATTACCGTCTAGTCTGTGCCTTCAAAACATCAAGTCAGCTTAGGAATGCTTTGGGCCTAACTATAAAAATTTCCGGGACTTTGAAGAAAGCTTCCGAAGTGCAACATACAGAGCAGAAAAGAAGCCCTTCCCTCGCCCGCACATATCATACAAAACTACTTGGCTGAAACAAGTGTGCAGAGAGAAGAAAACTTCAATTGCAGCAGTTTTTAAGCATAGAGAAGCTAAGAGGTTAATGGAACCGTGTAAAAAGAACTAGAAATTACTTTTAGAAAGAGAGAAAGGAAAGTGTTATAATAGAAGAGAAAGAGAAATATGGACGAACACACACACACACACACACACAGGAGAGTTCAAGAAAGATTAGAGAAATGAGGAGAGGATGAAAGCAAAAACAAAAGTTCCCAAGGAGGAAGAATAAGACTGAAACAGCCTACTAAGTGCCTGGTAAGTTAAACAAACACAGATAAATATGGTGAAATTTCAACAAGAAGATCTTAAAGATTTCAAAAGATGAAAAAGTAAAGAGGTCACACATAAAAACTCAAGAATCAGAAACTCCTCCCGAAGCTGGGAAGGCAGAAAGCAGTGAAGTCATCCCATCAGATTCTCAAGGAACGTGCTTCCAGCCCAGATGCTGAGCTCTGGAAAAGCCATCACCCAGCAGGGAGGCAAAGATGCTGCGAGATCTGCCTACCGCCAAAAAGTCCTTCTCCGTTTCTTTCTTGCTGAAGAGTCTTAAAGCAGGTGCTTGTCTGAAAAAACAAAACAAAACACCAACCAAAAGAAGGTGAGAGAACCTTACAGTGGGATCCCAGGAGAGGAGAAAGCCCAAGGAGCTCTTCAGGAAGTTTGGGCAAAGACCCCCACGATGAGGGGGTGCGTGGGTAAACAGCATGGGTTTAACCGGAGCATCCAGGAGAACCGAGGAAGATGAAGTTGAGTAGGAACCCGATGCCCTCGGATGTTTTCAGGAAAGACTGAGACAATTGAAGAACTCTTCGGAGGCGAATCTGCACTAAGTGTGTATAGAACGCAGGATATCTTAAAATAAGAAATGTATTCATTCATTCTAAAGAAAATAAGAAGTGGTACAAGAAGGGGAAAATATTCACATTTTACATGTCTCATTTGGAAATACGTATTTTTTCCTTAGCCGTGATAGCAGAATATTAGCTTTAACAAAAACACAACATAGCTATATTGGAGGGTGAAGGGGTACACATGCATGACGCTGGGAAAGAGACACATTCTCATATTCCATAAAGGGAATTCAATAAAATAAACCCTAAAATGGAAAAATTAAGAATTAGTACTATAACCCTGCCATGAAGAGACATGGAGATAATAATATGATAATCAGCTAAGAGAGCAGATGGCAGCTGCCTGCAGGAAAAGGAAAGATTGAGATAAGGGCTACAGTCAGCTGTCTGTTAAAAATATAAACAAAAACGAGAAAACTCACAGAACTATTAGAATGATTAAGCTATGTGACATATAATACTGACTTAAAGAACAAAGACAAGTGACTTCCAGGGATATTTGTGGCATCCTTCCCTTTGACTGCAGAGCTGGGCTTGGATAGGTACCACGTCTCACGCTGCCCGCAGAGACGGGATGTCAGTGTCTTGCCACCATCTGAGCCTCTTACGTACGGGAGCCTTTTATTCCCACTTCTTCCCTCCCTTAGCACATCTCCTGCACAGAGCCTGCAGCCAGCCAGCACTCTACAGAAGACTGTATGGGAGCCCTGGCTTACAGAAATCAAGCGCAGCTCTTTTTCTAAGTGAAAAAATAAAAAATAATTAAGAACAAATGTTAAAACAATCCAAATAGGGGCACACACTTACCATTCATGCTTGGGAACCTTCTCTTCGCGGGACTATGAATTATTTTTAAAGACAGCCCACTGTCTTGGTCACAGGCTCCTGTTCAGAGCTGAGGAGCCTTTGTTCCTCACGAATACTGGACGAAGGGTCACTGTGTGTGACCAAGGGCCTGCCACCCCTCAGTCTAGGGCCTGTGTGTCTACTGAGGTGACGAGCAGTCACCTAGCATTTTCTGTAAACCGTGGCTCCTTGCTGTCACCTATGCAACTTGTGGTCTATAAATCTTCGGGTCCCTTTCTCATTCATTCCCAGCACACTTCTCTGCCAGTTTCTATGTGTAACATAATTATAAAGTTCAAATATAAGATTCCATTTTCTCTTTTATATATCTTGGGCCCTCATTACAGTCCATTAAGTAGATTAAGATCCTGTGATCACTTCCCATCTGCAAATTCTATTTGTACATGTTTAAAAATTAATCTAAGTTGTTAGTTGAACATATGATTGGAGCTCCTCCTCACAACATTAAAGAATCGTCTTGGGGTCCATAGTACCTGTACAGCGCACACCCAGGAGTGCCATTTGACCAACTACAAAGTCCCTTAATGCTTTCTGTCATTTAGATAACACCCATTCGCTTTGTCCACAAAGATATGAAAATGCTTGCCAAAGCCTTGCCCAAGCACCAACAGCGATAACCCTGACAAAGCATACAATTCATTGTGCCTGTGCTAGACATTCTCCTGAAGAACAAATGATGAGCTTCACATAATCAAGCTCGAAAATTGTTTACGACGGCCCTTAACAGTGACTACTATTCTCTGATGCACCAAGCTGGCTAGGAGTGCTGCTCTTTGATAAATTTATCTGTTGGGGTGGCTGCAGGTTATTATTATATTTTAATGTCTTCTCTGGAAGAGAAGGGTGTTGAACATTTCAAAAAATTCTGAAATTGAGAAGTGATGTTAGCAGTTTGGACACCGGATCCCCCAAGTTCCAGTTTGCAGTTTGGACACCGGATCCCTTCCAAGCCCCAGGGAGCCCAAGCTTTGCAGAGGTGCACAGCTGCAGCCGACTGGACACAGCTGGATCCACTGGACACAACTGGAGTACTGCGTTCCAGACCTGCGCACTGACTTCTCTGGGCTTCGCTCCTTCAGGCCTTTGATGGGGCTCTTTGATTCTACCTGAGCACTCCTAGTCCCCATCATAGCCATGTGCCTAAAAAATCCACTTGTCTTTCTGAATTAATGTTATAGTTTCCAGAAAGTTTGCAGTAATCTCCAAGAAAGGAATTTCTCTCTCATCTGAAAATGAAAAAAATTTAGATATTCATGAAACTGTGGAGTTCTATCACAGAAAGCCTCTTATTGCTTCTGTCACAGAATTTCCTCAGCCAGATTCAAAGTCCTTTAAACTTCAAAAGACTGCCTTTTTCATATTCATGAGGGTTTTTTCCCCCCAGAATTTTGGCTAGTATAACTCATTTATTGTGCACTCTTCATGGAGTCTTTGGATCCATCAAGCATTTAAATCTTTTGAGCTCTATAGCCAGCACCATGGGCCACAGTCACCCTATAGACCTTTGGAGAATAATATGGAATCTTGTCTTCCTTAGCACGTCTGAGCACACAGCTACTCCGGACTGGGAGAAATTACATATCTGAGGAAAATACAGTCTGTCTCTCAACGGGTATTACTTTCTCAGCTCCTCAATCTAGAAGCAGAGCTGGAAATTCAAGTAGTGGAGTAGGAGAGTTTCGTGCATCCAGATGACCAAGCATCTGAAAACCTCATCCCATCAGCAGTGATGGAGAGCACCACGCCTCCCAAGACCACCCTCACATGCGAACACAAGTGAGCCAGGAGGGAGCAGGGCCTGGCCTTCAAACTGCCCTCCCTCCTCCATGGATCATTTGTTAGAGTTACTTGATGGAGATTATTTTGGCTCCAAGGCTCTCGATTCTGGAGGTTGAAGAGTAATCCCCTTCATGAGCTATTTTAATAATAAATTATTTTCTTGTATTTTTAACTCAGGGTGACTGGATTTGGCCTCGTGTTAATGAGACTTAGCAAGCATCTCATACTGGTTTCCAAGCCTTTTGATCTTCGATAACCAAACTATGCGTCACTAAGCACTATCCTCCCTAGTGTTTGAAATCCACACATAATTATAGGAAATGTTGCTCACGTGGTTTTGATTCATTTGCATGTTAAGTCATCAAACGTTGTCTGGGAAGGGTGTCTTGATGTCCAAGAAGGCTTTTCAAACTTTCTGTAAGCTGTTTTTCTTCAAAACAGGAAGCTTCATTTGCCCAGAATAAACAAAGTAGAATCTCAAGGGGTAGGAGGTGGCTTGAAAGCCCACAAGTTTGAGAGGGTTCTAAATTTGGCAGCACACCTTTCCCATCCTTTTGTTCAATGTGGTTGCTTGTCTTCCTCTCACAACCAAGTCTCCAAGCCAAGCTGAGACGTAGAGTCAAAGGGCAAATAGGAAGAGAAGATAAACAAAAAACAGGGGTGACATTTCAGCCAGGCTTTCTTTCCCAGGCTTCTTTCTGAGAAAGCAGTGACATTCAGCACCAGGAAACTGAGGCACAGCGGGTTAGTTCCTCTCAAAGGCCCTTGCAAATCTGGGCCAATGCCAAGCAACCAAAAGGCCACTTCCAGTCTGCTGTTTTGTCCCGACCTCAGACATTGGGCTGCCCAAGTGCAGACAGGATATCCAGTGTGCGCCCCATTCCACAAGACCAGCCAGTGCCAAGCCTGAGACCAGCTGGAAATTGCCAGACCTTTCTGCTTCCAAAAGCCGGAACACACCTCATCATGAGTTTTTGACCTTGCCAAGTGGGCTCTTCCCAGTTTGGATTCTGTTTGGGTCCCAGAAACATTCTCGATGGTGTGTGTGGTGCATGGCGGTGTGGGTGGGCAGCACCAGGAAGCCCGATCCCATACCACAGGCGAAACGCTTTGGCTCTACTGGCAGTCTCTTCCAGGGGTTGGCAGATTGCTTCGCCTGGCACTTCGGTTCCCAGAGGTAGGCATCTCTGAAATTTAGGTTCACTTCCAAATATTCTGAACAAAATGCAAAGCACTCCCTGGACGGCAACAAATGCCAGAAACTTATCTGCATTTTTTCCCTTTTATATCCTAATTCTCAATTTAGTTTGCTTTTTACATTTAGCCCTAGAAGGCAAGGCGAAGGGGAGGGTAGGATCCAACAAGAAAGTTATTTAGCCTAAGTTAACCCGCACCGAAAAGAAAATGAAACAATCATTTTGGTGAAGCTTTTAGAATTGCATCACATGGCATTTCGAAGTGACGTGACCATGAAGCTGAAAGCCATTCAGAATTTTCCTCATCACATCCTTCACCCCAAATCAAATTAATACTAAATCATATCTTCTTTTATAAATGTTAAGACACATAATTTATCGCTTCTCTTGAGTGGTCTCCAAACCAGTCAGGAATTCTGCTGCATTTACATTTACATCAAATTTGCATATAAGATTTTACATCAAATATGCATATAAGATTTTGGTTAGAAATGTAAAGGACACCGTCCTCAGTTCAGCTGCCGGCACATGCTTTGCACCTGTTGCCACTTAGAAAAAAATTCAATCCACCCCCTACCCCACAGTCACTGATTATTTATACCACAACTTTTTGGAGACGCTAAAGAGACAAGGTAACAGCATGCAAATACATTTTAATTTTTGTGGCTTTTCACAAACAGGAAGTTTATTTTCCTTTCTCTAAACATAGAAGAACGAAGGGCAAGGCTGAATGGTACACATCTGTCAAGAAAAGCCCACAGACTTTTAAAGGGCTGTTAAAATGCCTCTGAAAGGGATAAAGTGTTATTCCTTTATCTTATTTTTCCTCCTTTCCTTTTAATGAGGCGCAACCCTGTAAGTTAAGGCTGTTCCTATATTGGAAAGTAATGTCTGAACAGTTCGGCAGGCACGGGCAGCCCAGGGGATATGGGCTAGGGAAAAATTACAGCTTGGCAGAGTGAACCACGGAGGCCACGGACAGGGAGTGGAAATCTCGCCGCAGAGAAGGCCTGAATCCTTGAATTGGGGTTCGCAGGGGCATGCTGTAACTGTGGCCCATTTAAAACGAAAACAGACGAACAAAACAATGCACCAAACAAAAACGCAACGCCACGATGTGGACCGGAACTGGGTGACCGCCCAGCCGCCTGCCTCTCGCACACTGTGAGGTCCCTGTCTCGGGAACTTTCTTTCGCAGCAAGGTGTCTGCATCCCTCACCTGGACAGACCCATGCTGAGGAGGTGAGGGCCAGGGATCCTTCAGACAGCAGCGACACTTTTGAGACCAGGCGAATCATCTTAAATGATTCTCACGATGATCTGGATTAATGAGGGAAAGGTGTGCTCCAAA
>PVJX010051273.1:0-10370 GCA_004027295.1 Dolichotis patagonum | reverse complement strand
GATGTTCATAAACCTGTTTATTTGGCAAGTTGTTTGGCTCTCGGGTAGTGCAGAGTGTAAAGAGTTTGAGCTCTATAATTAGTATGAAATGAGCCAAATCTCTGGATAATAAATGGCAAGGGAATGAGTCTGAGTCACTTAAATATATCTGAGTTTTGGTTTCTTCTATGAAGTGAGTACAATTCTAAAACCTCTCTCAAGTTTACTGTCAATATTAAGTTAGGCAGTTCATTTGAAGTCCTAACTTTAGTGTCTGCCAAACAATAAATGCTCAATAAATATTATCTGTATGATTATTTTCTGATAGTTCAGTAGAAAGTCTGAAATCCCCACACTTTTATGGTCAAAAAAACATTTGTGGAAGAAGAAAGATTTGCCTTTGAAAACTATATGCGCATGTGTGTGTGGGTGTTGTGCATAGGTAAGTATATAGTCAATAAGTATGTGCAGTAGGTGGATATAGTCAATATGCATGTGCAATCAGTGAGTACATATGCATGTGCCTATATATGTGTGTGTATATATGTATGTATATATGTCTGTGTATATTTATGTATATATCAAATACTATATACATATATACATTACATATACATATATGTAATATATATACGTATATGTACACATGTATATATACATATACATATATACAAAACACATACATACATATATATACATTATGGGTGTTATAATTTTGCACTTTTTACATTTGGTGCCTATATGCACATATATCAGTTACATTCTTAGAGTTTCTATGGTTAAAACAACCACAAAAACCTTAAAGAACCCATTTAACAGCAAGATGTAAAGGTATTATTACTATATATTTCTTATGCAACTGGAAGATTGTATAGTTTTTTAAAATACTCACCTTTTATTGTTTGAAGACAGTAGCCATTTAGATTGAAAAAGTAGTTTTGTTTTTAGAGAAGATATGTTTTATTTGTTTTGGAAAAGTAGCCAAATAGTCTTTCTGAAAGCTTTTTTCTCTAAATAGTTCTTTATAAAACTTTCTAGGATTTTTTCCATCATTTACTTTTCTAGTCCTCAAAATCACCAAATCATATAAAGATACTTGTTGAAAACACTGAGAAAAGAGAGAGATGGACATTAAGATTCTATTGAAAAGAAATGTATCTTGATAATACTAAATATTTAATTAATTATTGTTAACTAATTTCACATCGATATGTACATTATGAATATATATATATATATATATATATATATATATTTCTATTTGTATAGATTAGGATGCAGATGAGAAATGGAAGAATGAATGCTACTGGAATAATACTCCAATTCTGTACTACACTTGCCCTGATGTTGCAACATTCCAAAATTATTTTGGTTTTGTTCATATACATACGAATGCTTCAGGCTACCTGCCTTGGTAGCAGATAAAAATGACAGAAATATTTATCGAGCATTTACTATTCAACAGTACCTAAGGTGCATGACCCAGTTGAACACACAACAATTACGCTTGCTGGAGACGTTAGACTTGTGCTACTTCATTCTTTCTGAGATAAGAAGTAATCTCTGATGGTTTAATTTGCATTTCTATAATAGAGTGAGATGTTGAATATTTATTTATGTATGTACTGGCCATTTGCACTTCTTTTGAGAAGTGTCTATGAATTTCACTTGCCCATTTTTGCTTGGGCCTCTTATTTTGGAAGGGAGTCTAATTTTTTGGAGTTTGCTATAGATATCATACTAAGAAAAAAAATTGAAATTCTAAGATTTGCCCAAAGTCATTCCCTTACCATTTATTATGGCATCTGACTTTAATTTTCATGACCTAAGATTACCAATGAAGACGTTAGGGGAAGACCAAAGGGAGTCTCTCCCTGATGCCTGCCATCTATCTTGGATAAAAAAAAAAAAAAAACAACCCTGAGAATGAGATTTTCTTTTAAGAAAAAAGTCAGAATTTGAAGGCTTTTGTGTTCTGTGATTCATTTTCCAAAACAGGAAACATGTTTCCAAATGTCCCGTGCCTATTGCTCAAAGAGTGCATTCCTGAGTCCCTTGAGGAAATGGAGTTTGGGAAAAGTGAGTACATGTTTTCCCTTCTCATTTAAATGAGAAATAACTGCTAGCTGGATATTTCATAGCCATCCTAACAACTGACCCTTCGTATGCATCCTCTCCACCAGCATATCTTGCCAAACATGCAAATACATTTCCAAAGGTATAATTTGCTTTAGTCACCCAATGCTAGAGATCTTTTCTCTGTCACTAAATTAATTATAAATCTCTATGTTCATATTAATATTGCTTTGCTATAGCTCAGCAGATTTTATTACTTTCAAATCAAACATTTCCATCTTATGACCAAATTTCACAGTACAATTCAGAAAATCCAAGCTGACATATTTACGTAAAGATTTAAATGGAAGTGTTTTATCTTTTAATCATTCAACCAAGCTTCAGTTCTGCAGCACAATCTGCTTAAACAGCAAGAGTCCTCATATCTACAGGAATAAAGTGAAAGCAAATTTATGATACTTTTCTGTCATTTTCACCGGTAATTCTTAGGGGAATCTGCCTACCAGACACTTAGCTAGAGTGAGAGTGTTTCAGTGCCAACCTAGTGGCACCCCATCCCTCTTGGCTACAAGAACAGGGGTTTGCTGTGAATACAACATATTGTTCTCCTAGAAGGAGAAGAAAAGAAAACTACACAAAATAATCTGATGTTCAATTTTTTTTGTCTTCAAGAGCAACAGTGTTTGATTTAATAATCCAAGACAACTGTGCACATACATTTCTTGCTAGTGAAAGCATAGGTGTGTTGACATTGCTTCCTTTGCTGGAACCAAATCTTTAGCACAACAGGAGTGGACCCTAGATGTGTGAGGTTTCTCCCCCTGAATTGGAATGCTGAGGGTAGCGCCAGGAAAGGTTCAAAGCTTGCTACCCCAGTTAGCACCACTTCTTGTGATGTCTACTGGTTCTCAAGATCAAATCTGCATAAAATAAGAAAAGCATCAGACAGTGAAACCTTGCTATAGATTCCTCATGGTCTCAACATCTTCTGCAGCTGCCTTTGAGCAAAGCAAGCTGCATTTTGAGAGGGAACAGGCAAAGTGTTGGTATAGACATGGGCTGGGATGTTAAGTGGACTGCAAGCTAAGGTGTGACTCACATCTGTATCACTGACCAGCAGATCTGGAGGGTATGTGGGTCTTGAAAGGATTAGGCAGACACCACTTTTTGTCTTCTCTTTTTTATCCATTTTTTTCTCCTCACATTGAGCTTTTTCTTATTTCTCTAATATGCAGTTTACATTTTCTTTTATTTCAATTTTTTGTATGCCTTTTAGCTACCAAATGGCAGCATTAGGAACCATTTAACATTGTGATGCTGATGATATATTTTCCCTTCTTTTTGACGGTGGTAAAGAGCAGAAACTTCCAAGAGCCTTTGCCTTATTGAAGGTCGCAGGGTCAAAAACAAAAATCTCTTACAAAGAAAACTGTCCTTCATCTTGGTGTTTGAAATCTCTTCAGATTTATTCCTAAATATGTAAGGCTTTGAAAACTCGACAAATAGTGTCAGTGTTTAAAATGTGGCACTGTCACTTAGAATAACAACAGCAAACAGGATGCGTACGTGACAGTATTTAAAGATTATATTGGTTGTGAGGAATCTCTGACCTTTCTTTGAGCTTCTTTATTAAGAACTCAGTTAAATTTCACACCCCAACAGAATTTCACATCTGTTTTCCTATTGACAATATATCCCCTTTCACGGGTTTCAGTTCCATCACATGAAACTGGCATTTGTGGCCATTCTGAGAAAAGAAAGACATGTTGCAGGACACTGACATTTCAGTATTCTGAAAAAAGAGTACTGGGAGAAACGTACTCTTATTAAACCTTAGACAGCACACCTAGCTGCCGTCCGTGTAACCATTTTGTTGGTTAAAATGGCGTATTTGCCATTCTGAAGCTTGGAGAAAGATGAATCTTCATTCTTGGCCTCAGTTCTCTCATCTATGAAAGACAGCAATCAAACTAAGTCATCACTTAAATTCCTTCTAGTTCTGACATGCTCACTGTAAAGACAAATAGATGTGAACGCCAGATGGTTTAACTTCACTGCTCTCCTAAAGTTACAGGTGGCATAAACCTTGACTAATAAACTCCTTTTTACAAAAAAAGAAAAAATATATAAAATATGTTCATATATATAGTATATATTATATATATAGTATATATTATATATATTATATATATTATATATATGTAATTGGCAATGCCATTGTTACTTTGGCTTCCACATTAGCCTGGGTCATGTACCTGACCTGTGTATACAGATGTAAAGCAATAATGAAACTAAGAACTGAGCATTTACCTGGATCCTCACTCTGTCTATAAAGAGCTCCGCAAATCTTACAATTTATAGTGCATTATCAAATTAAATATGACCGTGATAGTAACTGAACATTAGTTTTTCAACTAACACAGTCAAAGTTGTCACGAAATAATCCATTTAAAATTTGAAAACAAACATTGCTTGATTCTAAATCTGGGCTCTGCTGCCTGCTGCTACTGGATCGTGAGATGGTTCTACTGCCTGTGTGGTGACTCTGGGCCCAGTTCTGGGCAGAATGTGTTCTATAGGTCTTTCAGGACACAGGAGAACTGAGATCATTTTTTGGAGATGATATTTATACCATGAATCAGAAAAACCTTCCAGGCCAAGCAGACAGCCACTTTCTACCATATTCTGTTGGTCAAAGTCATGTAGACAAGCCCAGAGTTAATAGGGCCTAGACAGATACTGTTATGGATTAAAAACTGATGGTAAACTTAACACCAGCTGAATTAAATCAGCATGGTGCTGAGTGTAGGTGTTCCACCTGAGGAAAGTTGCCAGCATAAAAAGAGACGTGGAGAAGACAAGTGAGGCATTGTGGGTTTCTCTAAGTGTTGCTGTTTGAGCCATTGGTTCTCCTGAAGGAGCTCCTCATGACTAGCTTCCCCAGTGTGAGTTCTACCATCTTTGTCGGAGGAGCTCGGGACCTTGTTGGTGAGAGTGGCTGTGGTTCACTTTGGGAGAGCTCTGGTCCTTACATCAAGCATTGCTTTTTGGCTAAAGAGGGGAAGACATGTGCTGTTTAATCTCCAGGACAAACTTGTCATGCTGGCTTCCTGGCATGTACTCAACTGTTCTTATTGGAGGAGCTTGGGGCCTCCGTGTCGCTGAGGACGGCTGTGGTGCTTCTCAGGACAGCCCTGGTCTTTGTTGTGAGTGTGACTTCTTGGCTCCAGTATAGAACCCTCAACCTACCAGTACAGCTCCATCACCCCACTGGCATAGACTTTCTAGCTTCCACCGCTGACCTATGGGCCTTCCCAGTGCAGATCTGTAAAACAGACTGACATGAGTCCTCCTTGTGGGCTCTAGACCTCCAGCTGGACTCAGGGGAGGCATTGTCATGAGCTCTGGGTCTTCATCTGGACTCATGTGGGACATTGCTGTGGGATCCAGGCCCTTGGCTAAACATTCTGTGTCTTAGTGTTGTGGACAGATTTCCTGCACTTTCCTGTGTTTTACTCTGGGTGACCATCATAAAATAATATTATAAATTTTGTGTCCTGGTTCTAATTGTTCTCCTCACAACCTCTGACTACAACAGATACTTTATTGAAAAGTGTGGCAAATTCTTATGGTGAAAAGAATGGATAAGGAAAGTTATTGGAAGCAAAGATGTTTGGGAAAGCTCTTTGTCGTAACACTAAGGAATAAATTGTTGGAGAATTAGTAGAATCCCTCCCCTAAGAAATCATGAAGAGTAAGAAGTGTTAACAGATTGACTTTCATGCTGCCAAAGTTTTAAAAAATGTGCTTCTAGCTTGGGGTTTAGCTCAGCAGCACAAGCACCTGCCTACCAAACACAAGGTCATGAATTCGATTCCTGGTACCAAACAAACAAAGCATTTCACTTCTATAACAACTATTCCATGATGATGTTTATATGTCCATCATTTTATACTAAATTGCTATATTAATGTTATAAATTAATATTAGATGTTAATATTATTCCTGGGATATAGTTCCCAATAAATTACTAATTTATCAAATGGGTTTCCATGATTTCTGAAGTAGTTATATTATTTTAATAATAACATCTTGGATTCTACATTAGATATTTCAAGTTCACAAACACCAAAAGGCCAAAAATTGGTCTATTTCCATTTAAGAACAAACATTTTCTAGGATTCAGCTTCATTTAAGTTAAAATGGTCCTTATCCACTGGCCACCCACTTTGGTTGTTACAGGAGGCCAAATGATAACTGCCTGTAACTGAGATTTTTTTGTAAAGTGATGCTTTCTAAAATCATACCAATCATCATCTTGCTTCCACTCTTCTCATGTTCATTCTCTCTCTCTCTCTCTCTCTCTCTCTGTGGTGTGTGTATGTGTGTGTGCCTGCTTAAAGGAAAACTAGTTGGAATCTTGACTGCTCATTTTGGCAAATGCAAATTCCTAATGACCTAACTTTACATATTAAGGTAACACCAAAATCAAACTTCAAACTTCCCCACTCTAGATTTCACTACAGAGTCTATTCTGGTTCATGAAACTGCAAAGACACAAAGAAGACTGTGGCTTGCAGGGTGACAGCTCCGATTAAGGGTTTTTGGAACTGAGCTTGTATCTTTGCACAAACGTATTTGTCTCTCAGCACAAAGGAAAGCTTCCAGATAAGGTCACTCTATTTACTCATCCATATGCAAGAAATAGTTTTCTAAAACAAAGTATTTTCACCTTTTTTAAAATTATGATTTGTTCCCTGTCACTTAAGAGGGTAACTTAAATGTGCTAAATCAAGCTGGAGAAATGAGAGCTGTAAGGTTTATTGAGCCAGTAAGTAAATCAAAACATGTTGATAGATTTTTTTTTGTAAAGTTTGTCTTTTCTATAACTTAAACAACCTGATAATTTTAGAGATTACAATTATTTTAACCTTAGAAAAGGTTACTCTAAAATTATAACTGCTTATGTACCAAGTTTACCAAGAGTACAATCTTTTATGAATTATAAAGGAAATTTAAGAAGATATGGACAAGTTGAATAAAGTTGTACTGGTATATAGTGAATTTTAGAGACCCTGGTGTTCTAAAAGCAAATCATTATATTTAAATACTAAAGATTGCTAGCAACTTCATACTTATAATATTTTATGGTTAAAGCTTATTCAACTACATTACTTCATTTGATCTTTTTGCACTTCTGGAAGTCAGATGTAACTATTTTTATTTTTTTAAAAATATAAGAATTAGTAGTAAATATAGTTAATCAAATATTACTTGATGCCAAGATTTTTATATGGAATTCTGTAATCATTTTAAATGTGAAATCAGCATTGTGACAATTAGAACTGCTTTGTTTAATGTTAAGTTTTCTCTTTTTATGGATAATTGTATTTCCTTCCTAAAGAATTAATTTCTACAACAAGACTGCTAGTAGAACTGTTAACTACATAACAGAACAATGCTTTCAAGTGCTGAAAGATACAAATATTCATTGACTATAACAAAATCGATAGAACAATTATAAAGTCATTTCAGTTAATTGATCGAACTAGCTTTAAAGTTTCCATTAAGATATAATCTATATGTATATTGTAATGTTTGGACATTTTAAGAATTCTTTTTGTGTCTACAATTCATTCTCTTGTATATTTGTAATAAGAGCATTATATGTACAGTGTTAGGCCAAAGAATAGTTTCTTTGAATATAAAGAAGCAAAGGAAAACAGAAATTTAAACATCTATTGTAATTTTTTTTTCAAATATACACTTTTTTTGAAGAGAGAGTCTTGCCATGTAGTTCAGATCCTCCTGCCTCATCCTCTTGGTTTCTGGGATTACAGTTGTACATCACCATACTCAGCTGTTCAAATATATATTTTAAAAAATATTTAGTCCTTACTGTGTATTAGTAAAATGTCCAGGCAGTAGGACTAGAGCGATAGTCAAGAATCATATGACATTGTCCTTAGGAGGCTCACAGACCAGAAGGAAATAAAAAGACATTTATGTTATGATAATTTGTAGTGAAAATGTGACTTTCCAAAATATAAGAGTACATTAAAATTACAAAACAGAAAAGTGCTGAAAACTTTGATAAGCTACTGTTGGTGACCTCCCAATGTACATATACATGGCCTTGGTGTCTTTCTTCATTTATCTTTTTTTCAAATGTGTTAATTTGAAACTACATTTTCTCAAAAAAAATGCAATTTTGGTTATAAAACATAAACATAGAAAATTAAACTAATAAAAATAATCATTAAACAAAGTAAAACAATAAGAAGTCAAATAATGGCAGAAGAGATTTTTTACTAAGAATATCAGCAACAAATTTTCCAATATTTAGCAACTTTAATCTAATAATTTCAGGTTGCATTTAAATATGTATATAAAAAGCAACTTTTTGTTAACAATATGGAAATAAAATTGGGCATCTTTTGTGGCTAAACCCTAAAATAATAACTCAGGGAGACCATGACCCTTGCAGAGACATTTAAAAAACAAAATGAACATGATGAAAGAAAATTACTAGCTTTTGGCAAATAAATACAAAAAAACCTTACAGAGGTATATTATAATAATAAGCTAATGAAAGCATGTTTGAAATTCCTTTAAGGTCCTTCAGGAGGTAAAGTGTGGGCACCTAGAGAAAACTGACAATTTGATGATGACTTTAAAAATGGATATCCACATCTGTGTTTGAATAGAAGACAAAACCAGGTAACAAAAATGAGAAAGTATCACTCTTGCCTTTCCAAAAGACAGCTGTAAACAAACCAAGATTAAAGTATCTTATTTTAATGTATCTAAAACTTAGAGACCTTACTGAATAGGGTTAATTAGGATATTTGAGTTCCAGCTGAAAATGTTTTGAACAGGTTATTTTGTTTGTCTTTGTTCACTTTGATATGAACGTATTAGTTATGGAATGTGTTGATTGTGAAATATTTGTTAGAAAACTACCAGTAAGTAAATCGTTGACAGGAAAAATGGAGAGTTTGTGCAAATACTAAACCGTACCTCAAGTCTATAAATCTGAGGTGGTATCAGCACCGTGGTAAATCCTGAAGATCCTAACATACTTTCCAGTCAACTTTCCTTAGGAATCTTCCTCCTTTTCCCACTGGTGGGCTCAGGAGGAAGAGAGCATAGTAAGTTTTTCCCCGTGACCTCTTTGTCATAGTCTATGTTGTATCCGTTGGTAAGAGGAGTTACTAGGTTAATTTTGTTCGGATCTGCTCTCCCTCTGTACCTTCCTTGTCTCATGGAGGAAGCCGAGTGGTGAGTCTTGTAGGAGGTCTGTTGCTGGGCTTCATTCTCAGGCTGAGCCACAGCAGGGGCTGTGGAGCAGTCAAACGTGTTTTCATCCTGCTGCCTCCTGGCTTTGGACGCTGAAGCTCAGCATTAATTGTCTTCTGTTGCATCTACAGCCTCTGCCAGGCAGCCCTTCTCCCCGTTTCCTAGTATATTATTTCCTCAACTTGCTCCTTTAACTTTCTGCTCCAAAAGCAGCAGAATCTTATCAAAGAGTAATTGGCTAAATAATAACAATAATACTAAACATTTATTTGAATGTTTATTATGTACCAAAGGCTGTTATGTCACACAAATTCAACTTTTTGTCAAATAGTCATATATGATAGCTATTACTACAATTCTTAATTTGAACAGATGGCAGCAGAAGTACAAAATGCTTGAATAACTTGACAAGGGTAGTACACTCAGAGTGTGCTAGAGTGTGGCCATCTAGTGAGTCTCCTAACTTGTTACAGTGCTTCCTACAAGAGTTAGCTGAACTCTAAGCAAACAGATACACTTAAAGTAAACTTCTCCTAATGCAGGCCTTAAGCATGGTCCCTCACCTTCATGACTGAAATACTCCTTTGGTTTTACAGGATGCATTTGTCCTTAGTAAATACTCAGTACTTACTCAGACAAAAATAAAATTGTTGCCTGAACTGATACGTGGACTGTGAGGTACTTCCCTAGCATTGCAAACTTTGGCTATGAGAACACTTAGCTTTATGTGTGCAAGCTTGTCTTCTCCCTCCTGCATTCCATTTGTAGTCTTTGGGGGACAAGGATTATTTTTAACATCTTCACATATGAGCTCTCTGTGCTTTGCAAAGTATTCAATATGTATTAGGTAATGAAAAACAAATGTATGCATAAATATGTGTAGCAATGGGTTCTAATAAAATCATAATTATAAAAACAAAGAATAAAACAATACCAGGATTGCTAAACCTCATAGGCTATGCTGTAACTGTTAAAACTTAGTTCAGCATTTAAAAATTAATACACTCTAATGCAAA
>PVJX010051272.1:0-10366 GCA_004027295.1 Dolichotis patagonum | reverse complement strand
CTTCCCCATCTCACTCATCCTCACCCTTGGAAACTTGTAGAGCCCCAGAAGGCTTCCAACTTGAGCAGAAGTGGCCCATGATGTTCCTGTGAGCATTGCTACCGAATTGCTGTCTTTCCTACAGGAGTAACAACAGAGCTCATTCTGTCTTGTGAGTAAAATGAGGGAACTCTCCAGCATGCTCCAGTGACTACAAGGGCAATTAGGGAACTCACATCCCAGAGATGTGTTGGGTAAAAAGATGAAGATTCCTATTGACTTCCTCAATGGTGAATATGAAGGCTAAAATATTCTGGTATTGGGCATTTGCCTGCATGGAGAGCATGGAGATCTTTATGATAAAGAGTTAATCTACCAGTAAGTTACAGTCCAGTACACTATCAGTTATGAACTCAGTGTTCATGTTCATCGCTTATATTCATGTTTTGGGAACTGAGGCGTAAGCAGGATATCATTACTGGTTGTGTTTTGCGGAGGCAGTTAGGGCTAGATGGGAAGTCGAAGTTGGATTTTCATGATGAATATCAGTGTCTCAGAAGATTTCATGACAATTCCTTCACCATCCTGTTGTGATAGTACGCATTGTCTGGATGCTCACTGGTGAACTTGAAGGCTCATGTCATTTTTGAGACACAACAGTTAAATGTCAAAAATCTTGTTTTCAATACTCAATAGGAAAAAAAATACTCATTTGTCAGTATTGCTACAGAGTTGCTGTCTTTCTTACAGGAATAATAATGGATCTCATTCTATCCTGTGAGCAAAATGAGGGAACTTTCCAGCATCCTCCAGTGACTATAAAGTTGTATATTTTTATAAAGCAAGCAGAACTCAGGAAATATACTAATAAGATTAAACACCCAGGAAATTATTTCCATCTTTGGAAAATCTGGCCTGCATGACATTTTAGATTTTATTGTTAAACAACGCATAATATGCATTTCATATTATAACAATGATGCACATGAAAATGGAAACAATTGCAAATTAAGAAAATAATGTTAAATGGGGCATCTGAGACACATCCAGAAATACATCTATGAGTGATTATGGTGCAGCAAGTGTTTCAAGTTGAGTTACCTAAGACTCTGTCTCATCAAAGTTATTTACCTGCAATTCTGAGCAAGATCAAGGTAGGGGATCTCACAATTCCAGACATAAATCATTCTACAGAGCTAGTGATAAAAAAAGAGCACAATAAAATGGCAAATCCAGACTTGTAGATCAATAGAACAGAAGGAAATATGAGATAACAATTAGAGGAACACTCAGCTATGTTATCTTTGACAAGATACTACAGCCATTTACTGGATGATAGACTCTTTATTAACTGGTGCTGAAAACACTAACTGTGCACATGCTAATGTTTGAACTTATACCTATATTTCTCAACATGTACTAAAATTATGATCAAAATGGATCAAAGATCTCAACATCAGAAGAACAATCTCTTGGAAGGCAAAATAGGTAAAACACTTGAAGACATAGGTGTGGGTAAAACTTTGTGAGCCAAACCCTAGTTATACAAGAAGTATCACCAAAATGAACCAATGAGATCACATGAAATTATAAAGTTCTTCACAGCAACATCCACCACCAACAGAGTGAAGAGACAACCTCCAGAATGGGAAAATTTTTTGCTAACTTCTCTTCAAAGGACTAATATAGAGACCATGTGAAGAACTTCAAAAATAAATCCTCCAGTTTAAAAGATCCAATCAAATGTGGGCAATTGAAATGAATAGAAATTCTCAATTGGTAAAATACAAATAGCCACTAAATACATTTTTAAAAACTTTCAACCTTACCAATCACTTGAGAAATGCAAGTTTCAACAACACTGAGATTCCATCATACTCCAGAAAAAGTGTCTAACATCAAGAAAGGAAACAACAACATGTTCTTACAAACTGGGATTAAAAGTAAACCTTCTCCAATGTTGGTGGGAATATTACCTAGTTTAACAACTTTGGAAATCAGTATGGAAATTCTTCATATCACTGAGAGTAGAAATTCCATTTGACTGAGCTACTCCCCTTCTGCCTATCTTCCCAAAATGAATAAGACATCTTATATCCATATTTTTAGTCACATAATTCTTAATTCTTAAATCTTGGAAACAGTACATATGTCCATCAAAAAAGTAATGGATAGTGGAAATGTGGCAGATACACAATGCAATACTATTCTGCTGTAAAGAAAGGTAAACTTGTAATTTGTAAAAAAAAAATGGATAGACTTTGTGACCATGAAATAATTTGAAGTAAATCAGACACATAAGCTTAAAAATCAAGTGCTTTCCTTTATGTAGAAAAATCAATTAATGAAGCGTTAAATAAAAGATAAATGGGAAAAAGAAATAAAGCTATTGCAATGCAGCATAAACAGTATATATAAAGTATATATTTTCTTCATTCAGTATATTTGCTTATGTGTTTTATCTATTTTTTTGTCCTACTAGTCTGTTGTTAAGGAGCTTATATGATAATTAAGTTTATATAGAGAGCATATATAACAATTATGTTCATATAGATCTAGTAGATAAACAAATCTGATGCTGGGAGGTTAAAAAGTGGGAAGCATGGAGAAGAAAAATTAATAGAAATGTGTCGTGTACGCATACCAATTTCCCACAATGAGTGCAATCACTATATACATATACTAAAAAAATTGAATTACATTAAATTAAATTAAAAATAGAAAAGAAACTATTTTTAAATTTGAGCTTAAAATTTAAAAATTTACAAGTAAATTATTTTGAAAAATTGAAGGTGATATTTCCAAACATTGTTATTTTGCTTACCAGAATAAAAAAGATAATATCTAACATATACTGAGTCTGAACAGATTTACAGATCAGTTACTTCTACAATATCACAATAGAAATTGGACTGTAATTTTAGTCCAGAATCATAAGGGGATGATTGTAAGTTGAACCAGTTGAGACAGTTTAACACTCAGCCTGTCCTGGTCTCACAATTAAAGTAAAAAGCCAGGTTAGTGTTCTAGGTCAGCATGAAGACCTGGGTTTTCATTTCCACTACAGAAAAAAAAAGTGTACTCTTCTAGGAATTTCTTAATAGAAAGTAGATATAAGAAACACAAAGTGAGTTTTATAAAACAATTAAAATGAATTTGCTGTAAATACTCAACAATATTTTAAACAAAGAATTATCCCAACTGTGTCATTAAAAAAATTCATAATTTTTAAAAATATCCTCACAATTCTGTAAGAAGAAAATCAATATACTTATTCAAATACAGAGAATATTTGATGGTATCAGGCAATTAATAATAGATATTTGATATGTTTTATTATTTTAACATAAGTAAAGCAAAATCTTTGTCCACATTCATCTATATGGAGCAAGAATAGAAGTACCAAATATTTTAATCTGCTTGATTTGGTCATTTTGGTAATGCAAATATGTATTCTCACAGAGCACTACATCCCATAAAATATAAAGTTAGTATTTGATAAAAAATTAAAGATAAAACAAAGCATAAATCCTTTTAATTCATAATATATTAACAAAAACATCGATGAATCACAGTGACAGTGGGTGGAGGGCAGGTGGACAAGCTCTCTCTCTTCCAGGGATGCATTGCACAGGAAATCACAGTAGCTTCTTCCTATAGATCCTGTGTTAAGACAACTAATAGAAGCCTTCCAATTGACAGGGTGTGATCTCCTTTATGTATTGTGAAGTGCAGCTTCTTTTGTATTATATTCCTGTGTATATTATTCAAGTGTTTCTGTCTATAGAAAATAAGTCCAATTAAGAATTTGATCATTTGGTGCAACAGAACCCAAAATGTAAGTTGTGTTCTCGAGTGGAGTCTTGGATAATGCTAACTTTTCTCAGCAGCAGCAAACACTGCCCACCAAGAAAACTTTCCCAATTTTTGCATCTGGATGGTTTTTGTGGTTGTGTTTGTGTGGCTGTGGTGATGAGTGTGGCCTTTAAGGGAAGCTTGATTTTTTAGATCTTTGGACTAAACGTACAGCTAACACAAGACTCTCCTGAACTGGGAGTAAAACGTTTAACCCTCAGTTGTTGAATGCTTTATGATTTTCTTTCTTTTTTCTTTTGTAGAATAAAGGTAAAATTAATTTTTTATTGTTGGTATATTTTGTGGATGAGTATTTCTAAGAATCTGGATCAAGAGCATTTTGAATAATATAAGTATCAAGGCAATATTTCTGTACTATCAATCGGAATTACTTAGCATCATTCTGGACATTTGAAGTCATAAAATAAATATTCAATAAAATAGCAAGAAAAAGTAATTGACTGGAAAAACATTAATATTTCATAAAGGAGAAAACTGTTCACCTCACAAATACATGAAACAATCGTATAAACCAAGACCACAAGCAAAATGTGTGTGAGTCAAGCCAAATACAAATGCATAAGAATTGTCAAAATTTCCAATATATGATAGCTAACTTAAAATATTTTGGTGAAAATGTATATAGCATAACAGCAATTAACAAATGTCAAGGTGCTATAATGAAATAGGAAAAATAACATTCAAATGGAAACAGAAACTTGTGAGGGGAGTATAGAAAAGAAGGGAAAACTTAAAAGAGAGTGAAGGAAAATTAAAAACAAAGCTTTTGTAAGAGTGGAAGAAGAGTGAAAGGGAGACCAGAGAAATGGTTTAAAAATTGGATAAAAACATATGCACAGGTACAAATTCCTCATGGTGAATTTGATCATTATGGGTACCTAACATGTATGCATAAAATTAACTTTAAAATGTGGTCATACAATATTTACCAAAAGCATAGAATTATAGTAAGGACTTCAAAACATCTAAGAGAATATTTCACACATGTTAACACTCACAAAAGTTTTGTTGAAATTGCCATTACTATAATTGAAAATAGAAAGAAGGGAGCTGATTTTATGGCAAAACCATAAAATAAGGTTTTAAAATTAATATATTTAGATGTATTTCAGATGCTAATTCAATGGTAATTTTAAAAAAGCACAGCAATTTTAATATAATGTATTAAACAAAAAGAATTACATGAAAAAATAGATGTGCAATAATGCAACAAAATAGCAAAAAAAGAGAAATAAACTGTGGAAATTGTTACTAATTTATATATGTATATACAACTTTATTCATTATATTACAGAGCTCAAATTTCAAGTCACAGATGAATATTAAATTTTTTTAATGCAAAGAGAATTTTGAAAAATAAAATTATGTACTGTGAGATAAATTTGAGGCAGTAAATAATTTTTGAATTAACATAAACTTATTCATACAATTAAATATTACAATTCTTGATAAAGAAGAGTGAAACAGGAGAAAAGTGAAATTTCTACTGCCTAGATTTTTCTGATCATTTTAGCTTAAAAATGATACAGTATATTCAAAATATTCACAGTCAAGTTAATTGTGCTAAAAATACAGTACATAGTTAGCCAACTTATCCTTTACAAATCATGGAAAAGTATTTTTGAACTAGTGGAAAGAACTACAATAAGATATTTAAATTGCAAACTACAAGCCATCAAACAAAATATTCTTATGGAAATGCATGACATATAGTCACCACAACTATTAAAATAATGCAAATATATCAACATCACATTATTTGTAATTGAGTTAGAGTGCTTCCTTGAGGTAATGGTTAAGGAAATAATATTGCCTTTCCTGACTGACTGAAGTGTCTGTTATTGTGCTTCCAGATGGTTCTTTAATACTAAAAGTGTATTTCAAATATGTATAGATTTGAGTCCTGACTATTTCATTCTCAGAGTATTACTCATAGGCTAGGTAATATAAAAAGACTCTGTATCAAAAGCCAGGACACTGCCAGGGAAAAGTGTTCAGGAATAAAAGTATCAGCAGATATCTGGACATGGTAATAAATATGAGGAAGAAGCTGGCCGTGGGGGCACACACCTGTAATCCCAGAACTTGGGAGGCTGAGGCAGGGGGATCATTGCAAATTCAAGAACAACCTGGGCTGCAAAGTGAGGTCAAGACAAGCCCGAACTGCATAGCAAGACACTGTCTCAAAAAGACAAAAAAAATGTGAGGAAAATATAGACATCATCTGTGGAATTATGAGAAAAATATCACTTACCTTGATATCCCTGCTCCCAATTACAGGAGCACTAGTGGATTCAGTACCTGATAAAACCCAATCAGTCACTTTGTTAGTAGCACTCCACTTCCACACAGCAGCACAGTGAAACTGCTAGAGTTTTCTTATGCTGTGCAAAACCCATTAATTTATTATACATCTGACGGCAGAACTGGTGTAAGATTGTCTGAGAACAGAGAATGCCCATGTGTGTGTGAAGAAGAAGAATCAATCTGGAGTGTGAAAACATTCACAGATGAATTGTTCCTCAGTTTTGCCCTGGCATGCAGGTCCAAGAGTCAAGAAGGATACAATGCATAAACCCATAACATGAACATTATGGACATGCAACTGAATATCTACCATGCAAGTTTCCCCTAGCAGGAGGCTTATGACTATCAATGGAAACTTTGTAGGTATACAAGACATTTTATATGTAATGAAAGAAAATGAAAAGGCCTAGCATTACATTTTATATGTAATGAAAGAAAATGAAAAGGCCTAGCATTGTATGCAGGGAATGCTTTGCTAGCTGCATGGCACTGAATTCAATATAAGGTCTCAGCCTCTGTTTCTAAAGTACATCAGTAAGTGCGCTGTGCTTTGACAGTTCAGTTCAGAGGAGTGACATGAATAAGGAAGACAGGGTGATGTATGCTTCACGTACCAATCCTGAAAAGAAGAGGCTAAGAAAGCAAGAATTTATCACAGCTTAGTTTTAAAAGGTTTAAAAGATTGCAGGGTAATATTCAATCATTCATGGGCAGTAGTTTACATCTATGAGTGGGGAGGAAAGGGAAGCCATAAAAAATATGGATGCAACCATCCACAGATGCTTAGGCATTGCCCTTCCTGATCAGCAAAATGAAAATAAATACATGGAAGTGACACTTAGAGAATCATAACGTAGTTCTTCAGAGGCTTTAGATGAAAGACACCAGTGCTGTATATATAAATAAAAAGGGAGAAAAATACCCCAATCACCACATCTCGATGCTTGTACACACTAGTGCTCCTACCAAATAGGCAGGGTTCATTTTCTAAATTACAAACCAGGATGGGATGCTGCAAGAGAAACAACAGAGTGATCAATAGGAACATCTTAGGCAATATCTGCAAGATCTTGCTGGAGTGAAGAGGAACTTGACATGTTAGCCACATAAACACATACATCATGTGTGTATCTGTACATGTGCTATGTGTTTTGATTGGGGAGGACACACTTATGCCCATGAGTCTTTTCAGCAAAGGCTCTCAGAAGTTCCAGGAGGAATTTGCCAACATCTGCCTCCTCAGTTTTGCATCTGAGGTCTGGTGTCCAGGTGAAAAACACAAATTGGAAATTATATGTGAGTATCATACTGTGTACCTGTGGGCACTATGACTCATCCAAGTCCACTGATAGCAGCATCTCAGAAGTCAGTTCCTCCTGGGCATATCTGCTCCCCAGCCTTTATCAATAAGCCATGTAGGCTGTCATCTACAGATTGCACTGGAGGTTCAGTGCTAGGTGTTCACTGAAGTGTTCTCATATGTCTTATATCCAGTCCATTACGTTTGTGTATTATTCAATCCTGAGTGAAAAACAAGAAGATACAGTCTCATACATCTAGGTTTATTGCATCCACTGTCACTTTTGTGTGGACCATGCTCCTTGTCATAATATTCCTTGTACTGAGCTCATACTCACGTATTTCTCTATTTCATAGGATATATGTTGATTCTTCTGTTTTCCATTTCCCTCCATTCCATTCAAAACTCTTTGTTTGTCATTCACAAAGTTTATCTCCATTTTATCCTTCTTTTCTCTTTTTTACTTTTGCCTTCCTTCGTTTCCTCTATCCCTTCCTACTTCCCCTTCACTTTTCATTGTTTTCTTCCTATTTATATTGTCTGTTAATAATCTTGGTTTTTATTTACATTTATAGTTTCTCACCATAGAGAAATTCGATATTTATACATTTTCAATTTATTTTACTTGTTTATAATCTCAAGGTTCATCCAATTACATAGAAATGTTTCCAGGTTATCCGTCTTGATTGCTTAGTGGTACATCATTGCATTAAAAAAATCCACATTTTATATATTTGTTCACCTGTATAATATCACCTGTACTCCTATAAATGTGTGTATGCATGTATTGCTGAGATAAGATGTTTTTAATATTTGTAGAAAATTCTAATAAGAGGTATAGCTAGGTCAAATGGGACATTTACTCCTAGATTTTGAATATTATTCAAACTGAATTCCACAGTGTTATCACTACTCTAATTTCCATCAAACGTGGAGAAAGTCTATAATTTTCCTAAAGACCCACCAACATTTTATTGGCTGATTTTTTTTTTTTTGGCACTGATAATCGAACTCACAACCTTGCAATTGCCAGGCAGGTGCTTATCCTGCTTAGCTAAACACCTTGCTGTTATCTGTTGATTTTTTATGGCAGCTATATTTTCTGGAGAGAAATGGACTCTCACTGTTGTAATTTGCATTTCTTGAATGGTCAGTGATATTGAACATATTTTTATTAATTTCATTTTTATAATTTAAATATACACAATAATCATATTCATCATAGAGAATTTGTACCTGTATATGATATATCTTGATTACCATTTTCTTCTGATCATCTTTGCTCGCTCTGACTCCTCTTGCCCTCTTTTTTTACAAAGATTTATTTCCATATTATCCTTCTTTTCTCATTTTTTCTCATTTTTTTCCCTATTCCCCTCTACAATTACCCTTTCTTTTGAACTATTTCTTCATATTTCAAAACACCTATTATACATTTGGGCTTTTTTTGCTATCTTCTTTTTGTTTTTTATTTATTTATTTTAATTTTAGTTTAAAGAGAAAAAATAAAAAGCACTAATAGAGAATCTCAAAAATAGAATAGGAAATTAACCTTGGATAATGTATTATGTGTAACTATCTTCAGTGTAGTTCAAATTACAAGACACAGGCATGTATAACTGAACAAATAGTGTAAGATTTTACTTTTCAATAAACTAAAATATATCAGTAGTATACTTAGTTATCTTTTTACATACACACACACACACACACACACACACACACACACACATTCTTTACTCTTCATTTTCTCCTTTCACCCATTCCAGTTGCATTTTCTGTTTAAGCAGTTTCTTTCCCTTTCACAAAATCTATTGAAGATATTGAATCTTATTTGCTTTTCCAGTTTCTTACACTAAAGTGACAATACTATATATATAATGCAAGTTTGATTTATTTCACATATAAGTATGGTCTCTAGTTGTATCCATTCACTCATAAAAACCTCAATTTTATCCTTCTTTAGAGCAGAGTAGTACTCCATTATGCAAAACCACATATTTTTATCCATTTATCAGTTGATGGCAATTTGAGTACTTTCCAAGATTTAGATATTACAAATTGTGATGTTGTAATCATGGATGAAAATATGTCATTGTGATATGCTGTTTTTACTTTTAATTTGGTGAAATTATTCAGAAGGGAAATAGCTGGGTACAATGGGACCTTTAATCCTAGATATTTTAAGAAATTTCCAAAATGTTTGCACAGGTGGACTCTACCAACAACAGTAGAAAATGTTTGCTTTGTCCCCACATCCCTACAAACATTTGTTATTGGTTGATTTCTTGGGGATAGTTATTCTTTCTGAAGTGAGATGAAATCTCAGTGTTGTTTTATTTTTTTTTAATTTTTTAAATGTTGTTTAAAGACAAAAAACAGAGAAAAGGGTAGCAACAATATAGAATTCCAAAGAAAAAAAATAAAAGAACAAAAAAAACCTAAGAAATCACTACTTAATAAATTACATACTGTCATCTTGGAAATAGTTGTTCAAGTTACAAAATTAAGGTACACAAAGTAGACATTCAAACAATGAGTCTGTTAACAGTTCTGTTCCATGACCTAACAAAAACAGTAATAGGGGTAATAGGGACATCCATCTTACAAACTTAACCATACATGCAATTATATCCTTTAGAGCACTTTCTTTTCCTCTCTTTTTTACAGTAGCAATTACATATTTTGGGTTTTCTTACTCTTAGAGTTATTATTAATTTTTACACTACAGAAACAATGTGATATTTATAAATATGATTCTTATTTATTTCAGTAATGAGAATAGTCTCAAGTTGTCTCCATTTCCCTATGAAGGCCTCAAGATTATCCATTTTAGAACTAATATTCCATTGTATAAAAATACCACATCTTTTTCATCCATCTGCAGTTGATGGGCATCTTGGT
>PVJX010051271.1:0-10366 GCA_004027295.1 Dolichotis patagonum | reverse complement strand
ATAGCAACGCTTTTGTTTATACTGTGTTGTTCATGATTTCATATGTTCTATCTATTAGTAATGTGATGTATTATAAAGGTCACTGATTTAAAGACAATTTAGAAAGGCATAAGCTATACCTAGAGTTATAGTTTCCAATCCTCTCAAGGTGTTGCCTCCAAGGTTGCAACTCAAAGGAGAGTTCCTCATGAGGAGGAACTCTATGTATGAGGAGATTCTGAGTATGTGCTAGGAATAATGGATCCTGAAGTTATGTGTTTACTGCTGAAACTGTTTGCTATAAAGTACATCACACTATCCTGTAACATGTTTCGGTATTTTATGTTACTAAATTAAACACTCTGTAAGCTTTTGGGTGCTGGTTTTGACTGGGACCTTGTAAAAATGAAAAAGAAGTCTATACTTAGTATTACTCTGTTTCTGTCAAGATGATTGTTTTGTGTACTTTCCAGGATAATGCAACCAAGTAGCTAGTTATTATTCCTAAGGGATTGTTCCATACTTGGTATATGTACAATATGGAGAATTTTAATAACTTGCTAAGAGCAACTGAATTGGCCTTGGTGAATGATAAACTTATTCACTAGTTACCTGTCTGTCACCACTGGTTATTGTATTAATATTTGGATGGATCATGATAGTATTTACTGATGTCATCTACCAATTATTCTGTTTATTTGGCAGTTGAAAGAATCTTCAGTGATGGATGTTCTTTATGAGCTACTAATATATAATCAATCCTCACATTTCCTAAAGACATAATGGAACTATCTATGTATTTCTTCTTCAAAATTTCTTGTACTTAATTTGTCAATTCATTTTTTCCAGATTCCCGACCTACCAACAAACTTTCTGTTGCTGGCCATTATGCATTGTAAATCTTAAAATCTTTAAAAAATTTTTATTAGTAAATATTTTCAGTACATAATGGTTAAATCTATCATGAGGAGTTGTTAGTTATGTGAAACGTATCTTAATTCTCTTCATTTCACTTTTCCCTCCCTTCTCTCCCCATTTCTTCTATGTCTGGGCCCCTTCCCATTTGGAAAGGAGCTCCTGGTTTTCCATTATCTGTCTTTCATTTTGCTGTTTAAGTTATTTATACTTTTCATTTCAAAGAAACCATGTGCTATATTAACTAGGGTTCCTGATTTATTTCACTTAACATTATGGTCTCAAGATATCTCCATTTTTCTACAAGAGACTCAGAGTAACACTTTACAGAAAAATGCTTCTAAATACCACATGTTCTCTATTCATTGTGCAGGTTTTCTTTTCATTCTGTTGGCTGATTTTTTTTGATGTGCAGAACCGTTTTAATTTGCCATAGTTCTATTTGTTGCTTCTTGATATTATTTCTTGTGTATCTGGAATTCCATTCAGAAAATCTTTGTCTATGCCCGCATCTTCAAAAGTTTGATCCATTTTTATTTTCAGGATATAAATATTTATTCTTTAAAGGTTAGGCTTTTTTTGGAAATCAAATTTTTTAATTTTTTTATTTTAAATAGATTAATAGAAAGCAAAAATAGTAAAAAAAATCCAACACGATAAAAATAAAATCGAATTTCAAACAAAGATTATACAGAATTAATAATGGTCATTATACTACACATTGTTACCTTTGAAACAGTTGCTCAGATTAAATGATATAGGCACATAAGACAGATCAAACATTATAAGTACTCACATTTTCTTTCCATAAACTAATAGGAATAGTAGAATTATCTTAGCTATTATATATATATATATATATATATATATATATATATATCTATATCTATATCTATATCTATATCTATATACTTTTTCCCTTCATTCTTTTCTCTTTTTCCCCATCCCAGCTGTTCTTTTCCTTTGAGCAGTTTCTTTCCCTTTCACAGTATCTATTGTAAGTTTAGGATCTTGTTTGTGCTCCTTTAATTTCCTCTGTGACCCATTGATTGCTCAAGAGTGTATTATTCAGTTTCCATGTGTTTGTAGGTTTTTTGCAATTTCTTTTATCATTAATTTCTAGTTTCACAGCACTATGATCCAATAACATGCATGGGATAATTTCAATTCTTTTGCATTTACTTAAATGTGTTCTGTGGGCTAGTATATGGTCTATTTTAGAGAATGTCCCATGTACTACTGAGAAGAAGGTGTATTCTGATGTTGTTGGATGGAACACTCTGTATACATCTATCAAGTCCATTTGTTCACAGGTGTGATTCAGTTCTGTTATGTTTTTGCTGATTTGCCCTCCTAGAAAGAATGGCTATCATCAAGAAATCAACCAATAACAAATGCTGGTGGTGCTGTAGGGAAAAAGAAATGCTTCTCCATTGTTACTGGGAGTGTAGACTGGTGCAACCATTGTGGATATCAGTGTGGAAATTCTTTAAAAAACTACGATTAAGTGCCCACTCAACCCACCTATCGCCCTTTGGATATTTTCCTGGAAGAATTAAAAACAGCATACCACAGTGATATATGTGCACCTCTATTTATAGCAGCACAGTTTGTTACAGCTAGATCTTGGAAAAAAACCAAATGCCCATCAACTGATGAATGGATGAAAAGGATGTGGGATTTTTATACAATGTAGTATTACTCAGATATAAAAAAGAAAGATAAATTTGAGGCTTTTACAAGTCAATGAATGCAACTAGGAAACAATCATAGGTGAAATAAATCAAATTTACATGTTTAAACACCATATTGTCTCCCTATTGTAAAAACTTGAAAGTGCAAATAATGTTTGGTCTTTGATCCATTTTCACTTTAATTTAGTACATGTTTAGAGGAATGGGTCCATATTCAGTGTTCAGCATGTATATGGCCTGTATCCTAGGCCCATTTACTATCTTTTTCTCCCAGTAGTGATATGACTGGATGTGCCTCAGGTTGGTTCTGCGTCCTCTCTTCCATTCTACTGACTGACATGTCTGTTTCTGTGCTGGTACCACGCTGTTTTCATCACTACAGGTTTCTAATAAAACTTCAAATCAGGAACTGTAATGCCTTCTGCTTTGCCCTTGTTGCTGAATACCACTGAGCTATTTTGGGTCTCTTCTAGTTCTATATAAATTTTAAAATTGTTTTTCTAGTTCTGTGAGGAATGTTACTGATAATTTGATTGGATTTGCATTAACTCTATAAGTCATTTCTGGTGCTAAGGCTAGATTCCATTTTCTCATATTCAATTTTTTTTGTCAAAGATATCTTTCTTTTCTTTTGTTAGGTTAATTCCTAAGTATTTAATTTTTTTGAAGACATTGTAAACAATATGACTTTAATAATATCTTGGTGAGCTCATGATTGGCATACAGGAATGATATTGATTTTTGTGTGTATTTTTTTATCTTGCAGAATTTATTATCTCCAGGTCTTCTAATGGGATTTTTGTGTGTTTTGTATAAATAATCATATAAACTGCTATAAGGATAGTTTGACTATAACTATCTCTGTTTATATCTATATCTATAAATCTTTCTATATAATCTATTCCCATGTATATATGGCTAGAATTTCAAGTACTAAATTGAATAGAAATGTTAGCAGATGTGCCCATTTTAGAGGAAAAGTGTTTGGGTTTTTTCTGTTCCATATGATAATAATAATTTATGACAAACCTGCTACCAACATCATATCACGGTAAATTCTTCCACTGTGCTACTTTTTTCCACAAAATAGAACCTCACAAACCTTTTTCTTTAGGTAGCTTTCTCCTCATTACTGCCTTTTAGGAGCTACAGAGTTGAAGAAATATCCTGCTGTACTCACTTCTTGTGAATACAACAGATGAATAAAACAGATTATTTCATTCTGTGAGTATATTAGTCTTTTTTTATTTTATATAAATTAAGCATAAGGAATATCCCTCTTCTTGACATGTGGCCATAGAATGAAGTATGGTGTTTTGGGTTCCTGGACCAACTGCTAATGCCTTTTACTCTGTCTTTTGACCCATTCTTCTCTAGTCCTAATGTGCATTTATGTCTTATGATAAACTGATATTTGGCTGATGTAAGTTTATGAGTATGTATATAATAGAACAAAGACTATAAAGTGTTATTCTGGCTTCATGGCTACTATATGTCCCAGTGCCATGTATTTCTTCTCTATCATGGCCCAGCAGGAATTTAAGATCTATTAGTATTTCTATAGTGTATCTGCTGCTTAATTTGCCATAGTAATGAGTAAAAGTTATTGGAAAGTATTTTGAATAACAGCAGCTGACAAAAATAAACTAAACAATGTGGGCAAAGAAAGAAGCTAAATGTGAACACATTACAACTGAAATCTCAGGTAATCTGCCAGGAAAATTTGAGGCTAAGAAAGGGCTTAAGTGATACGAAAGGAGGTAAGGACTGGTCTTTATGCTCATATGTTGACTTGTTATCAGAAGTTGGCTGCCCCTAAAAAGAACTGTATTCTTAAATGAATCTATTCCTGAGAATTGCTTTTGTGTGAGACATTAGCAAACCACATTATTGGAAGCTGGAGAAATAAATTCATGGATCCTAATGGCAGATGTATATGGTACAACAAATTTGCTCCATGTATTATGCCAACATAGACAAATTTTAGAACATTGGTGAAGTCAAAGGTGAAGAATAAATTTCACTCTGTATATTTGATAGTTCTCTTTTCTTATCATTGCAATTTTAAAGTTCTGGATATGCTATAAGCCATCTGTCAAACCTCCAGTCTCCTACCAGCATTATTATTTTTCTAAGAGAAACCAGAGAGGAAGTAGAGAAAGTAGGACCAGGAAAGGAAGGAATCTCAGCAATAGTTTAGCTCAGATGAAGTTCCAGAGAAAGGTTTTCTGGTGATTCTGCAGGAATATGCTCTTGTAAATAAATCTTCAGGTGATGGAAGTATACTTTTAAAGTTCCATGTCCTACAGTCATTGGTAATTCGGTGCGTAAAATCCCAGGCTTCTAGCACTCTGCTGTGAGAGTAAATAGAACTAACAGTCTCTCTACAGCATACTGAATAAAATAAGAAATGAGACCTGGAGGCTAAGGCAGGTGGGTTGCAAGTTCCAGCTAGCCTGGAAAACTTGGTGAGATCAGGCCTCAAAAAACCAAAAATGAATTAGAGATGTAGCTCGGTCCAAGACCCCGCGTTTAATTCCCAGTTCACTAGAGAGCAAATGAAACAAATGAAAACAACAAAAACCTGATACAGGTCAGCAGAGGTGGTGCCACAAAAAATCAGGGTTACAGTACACCGAAAGAGTGAAAGGAGATAGAAACGTGGGCTGAAAATCAGCAGCATCAGTTACAACTAGTAATGTGGGAACAGCCATTTTAAACATTGTTTTGTAGCTAAAATCATCCTTCCCCACCTACTCTTAGCCTTTGGAACTGTTACACCACTCGATTATTACTTCTTTGGTTTTCTATTTTCTACCATCTAATTTCTCTAATTTTGAATGTTTTACTTTTTTTTTTCTTCCCAACTGATGCAGACAATTAGTGTTACTTTGGTTTTGATCTAATTTATTGATTTTTGGAAAGTGGAGAACAGACATGAGATATTTTAGGTGCCAAAACGTCAAATAAAGGTGGAACCATTTGGAAACATTTCAGTTTTCATATGAATTAAATAGCATAACAAGAGTGCACAAAAGAAAATTAATAAATCTTTGAGAAGAATTGTCACTTCTAATTAGGGAAAATGTATTTTATGTTGATTTTTTGCATAGTGATTGCTAAAGTTGGGCTGCTTATCTTAGGATGCTTCTCATTAAAGTACCCAGAGGACAACAGAAATTGACATAAAGAAATAAAATGCAGAAAGGAGAGAAAAAAGCCAAGTGTTTGTGTATGTGTATGCATATACATGCATGTGTGATTCATGTGTATTTCTTCTAGCCTCACAAGGGATTCCATAACCTTTTCGCCATAATGTAGCAAACACTAGGCCACAAGTAAAATATTTTATGACTTTGCAACCTAGATCTATTCTCTTTCTTACCTTAGGACTCCAAAAGCTCAAGAAGCCTGAACGATAGGATAGAATCCTAAATGCTGATAGCTAAAGAATACCTTCCTTTGAAAGTTATATGCTATTTTGAAGCCATATTCATAGTCACACTTTCAAATTATTTTCCATTGTTTTCCTATACTATGCAATTTTCATGTAAATATTATTTAGTAACACATAAAACACATTTATGTACTAAATGTACAAATATATTTAGTGCATAAATATATCTCTTTAAAATTTTTCTGCAAGTTATAGTTTAACATATAGTTTTGTCAATTAGTCTTTGAGAGGTTTTAGTTTGCCTCAGAAAACTGACCTCATTTCATGATAGAATCAGGTTTTTACCACATATACTTTGCCTGTATTTCCAATTTTATTTAAACAGCTTTCTCTATATGGCTCAAACATCAACAAAACTGAGAAACTCCAAGTGATTTTCTGAAGGAGTCATATTTTATCACATATATATTTCCCCTAATTTTTCATGAACAGATTAAGAAATACCCAGGGCATTAGTAGAGCACAATTTTGGGTGTGTCTGTAGATGACAGATGTGTAGGCTGAAAACTGAGGAACAAAGACAGAATATGAATGTTGGTGACACCAAACAATAGGCTTATAGCCTGCATGGAATAAAACGGAAAAGAAGAAATTCTTCCCTAGGGTTTCTTTGGAGGACCTCCAGTCTTTGACATCACCTCTGGACATTCATCTTCAGTTCCTTCAGACTTCAGGACAGGCTCTTCAACCTTCCAACATAGACCATTTGGCTTTCTGGCACGCACTCAAATAGAGCTCTGCAATGAGCCTCAAGCCTTCAAGTTTTCACTGAATCTTCTGACATTAGAGGACACATAGCACCTGCTTTGCAATCTTCCACCCCTGATTCCACAGGTGGCCATTGTATGCCTACTTAGTATACATAGTACAAATGGAGAGACATAGAGATAGAGACAGACAGACAGAGAAAGTGACAGTGACACAGACACACACAGAGAGATTTATCAGTGCTCCTCTAATGAACCCTCATACAATCACTGTTCTGATTCCTATTATTTGGAACTTATATAAATATTCTTTTGATGCCTATTTGGTTCGTTTTCAGAAAGTGCTGAAATTTCTCTTCTGTTCTTCCATGTGTATTATCAATCTTTCAGATAGTCCACATTATGGCTTGTGTTAGTCTCTTCAGTGTTATGGTCTATATCTGGATGTGCCCCAAGCCTCATGGCTCATAGGTGGGGCATTTGGGTGATGACTGGATCATGGGTGTGTGATATTGAATTAGTCCACTGGTGGGTTTGTAGCTGGGTGTGATATTGGCAAATAAAGCCTGCTGGGAAGAGGTGGGCCACTGTGGGCTGAGCTCAAATGAAATATATTCCCTCTTCCTGCCTTGTCTCAGTCCTGCTTCCTCCCTTCCATGTCAAGAGCTCTTTCAACTCCACCATGGTCCTCTGCCAGGCTGCCCTACCTTGGAGTCAGCTGACTATGGACTGAAACCTCTACAAACTGTGAGCCAAGTTAGATCTTTCCTGTTTTAACTTATGGGTGGATAGCAATTTTCCTCAATGATGAGAAAGTATCCATGACATTCATCCATCTCTTCTGTGAAGAAACATCAAAAGTTATATACCAAATATTTACAAAAACCCATTCCCAGTGTTAAAGAGTAAAAAGATTAATGAAATAACTCCTGATGTCTAGTAACTCAAAAAGAAAGAAAAATATCTCATAAGTATTTTAAAAGGAATTATGATGCTGGATGCAGTGGTGCACTCCTCTAATCCTAGCACTAGGGAGGTTGAGGCAGGAGGACTGCCACTAGTTCAAGGCCAGCCTGGCCTACATAGTGAGTTCAAGGCCAGGCTGAACTACATAGTAAAATTTTATCTCAAAAGAAAAGAAAACAAAACAAAACCAAAAAAACCTGAAACAATCCCCAAAACAAAAACAAACAAACAAACAAAACAAAACAAAACAAAAAGAAAATATGAAAATATGAAAACCCCCCCAAGAGAATATATATAACTAATCTTTTCAAAAGGGGAGTGGGCAATATGGAAAGGTAGAAAATAAAGGGTGAAATTCAGGCAGGACTTCGAATGATGAACAAAACTTTTCACAGATGAGTTTAGTATGGGGATGAAAACATTCCACATGAAGAAACTAGAATAATTAGAAGAAAGTATATATGTGATTGTATAGTATTTCTAAAGTAAACAATAACACAAAGGTATAATGAAGATGAAATTAATAAGAAAGAGTAATTTAACTTTCCCCTGTTTTTATAATCTTAGCAAATTCAATATTGTGAAACAGTGCACTTTATAAATATCAGATAAATTGGAAAATGAATGCATTAGAATAGTGACTATGTTACCATTCAAAAAAATTTGATTATACTTAAGAGCATATTTCAGTCTTCTAAATTATACAAATGCTGCTTTGGAGAGAGGAGGGAGAGGTACATATATACTAGTGAGATCACAGTAGAGTACATATTTATAATAGACGTTAGGGTTTATGTTTAAATGTCACCAAAAGCCTCATGTGGTCATAGGGGCAGGCCTTTCAACAGCAGCTGAGTCTCGCATTGTGATTTGTATTTTTGTCTGGTGCTGGGATTGGCAGTGTGAGTGCTGTACCTGCCCAGGGGCAAGTAGCCAGCATACAATATACAGGAGAGAAGGAGGCATGGTTTTTCTTTTTGCCCTTTTCACTCTTGTTCCTTGCAGCTGCCATTAATGGTTGCCCCTCAGCCAAATCACCCTGTCTTTCAGCCAGCTGAGTATGGACTGAAGTCTCCAGAAACTGAAAACTAAATAAATAGGGGAACCTCCCAGACCCGCAGAGTGGCCTGAGCTGTTTGGATTGGAAACTTTGCGGAGACCGGCATTTCAGCCTGACTGTTTGCGACTGGTAGGCCCGCCCTTCATCTGCAGGGAACTTCCCGGAGACCGGCATCTTGGCCAGGTCTGTTGGGGCTCATAGCCCCACCCTTCACCTGCAGGAAATCTCCCAGAGACCAGCATCATGGCCTAACTCTTTGGGACCAGGAACCTCCCGGACCCGCAGAGAGGCCTGGGCTGTTTGGATTGGGAACTTTGCGGAGACTGGCATCTTGGCCAGGTCTGTTTGGGACCGGGAGCTTTGCAGAAACCAGCATTTTGGCCTGACTCTTTGGGACCTGTAGGCCCACCCTTCACTCGCAGGGAACCTCCTGGGGACCTGCCTGGGACAAAGCACTGTGGCCTGGCCTACCTGAGATTCCACAGGCTCCGGGTTGACCACACCCAGCATTCGCCTTACAACTTAGGGAGCCAGGAGCCCACAGAGGGGAGTTAGGACCCTGTGAGGAAGCCTGGAGCCTGTGGGGGAGCCACTGCCCCTCCAGGAACTGAGGGTGCGAGAGGTAATTCATCACACATGCAGAGAAAGCTTTGGAACACTGCTCAAAGCAAGGAAATACAGAAAAATGACAAAAGGAAAGACCAAAAGGCAGGCTCAAAGCCCTGCCCTCCCTAAGAAAGTTTAGAAGCTGTGTACATAGAAGAAAAAAGAAGCCATACACCTGAAATGTGTGAAATGATATCAAATGAAATAAATATGCACCTAGGGAAAGCTATGAAGAAATTCAAATCAGAAATACTTGCCCAGGTAAAAGAAGAATTGATAAAAATAGTGAAAGAAATAGTGAACACATCTAGTGAAAACACAGCTAAAAAATTAGAGGAACAAAGCAAACAGATAGAATCCCTGAATGAACAATATAAGAAACAAACAGATTGCATAAAGCAGATTCAAACAGATATACAGGAAGTCAAAAATTCTAATGAAAGCTGTAAAAACCGCCTCAATGAAAGTGAAGATAGAATTTCAGACCTCAAAGATAAGATTGCAGCTAGTGAGCAGGAAAGACAATATCTTTTAAAAATAAAAAAGAATCGGGAAATAACAATTCAACACCTGCAAGATGATGCAAAGAAAAATAACCTAAGATTAATAGGGATAAATGAAAAAGAAGGGGACAGCCCAAATGATATCAACAGGATATTTACAGAAGTAATAACTGAAAACTTCCCAAACATGAGAAGAGAAACTGACATCTGGATAAATGAAGCATATAGAACTCCAAACAGCCATGAGCAAAATAAAACTACACTTAGACACATAATAATCACCATCCCAGAAATCCAACATAAGAATAGAATACTAAAAACTGTTAGAAAAGAGAGATCACCTATAAAGGAAAACCTATCAGAATCACGACAAACTTCTCAACACAAACAGTGAAATCAAGAAGAACATGGAGTGAAGTATTTCAGACCCTAAAGGAAAACCACTTCCAAACCAGACTGACATACCTGGCAAAACTGTC
>PVJX010051270.1:0-10380 GCA_004027295.1 Dolichotis patagonum | reverse complement strand
ACCAGTCCCAAACAGTCAGGCCGAGATGCTGGTCTCCTCAAAGTTTCAATCCAAACAGCCCAGGCCACTCTGCGGGTCCGGGAGGTTCCTGGTCCCAAAGAGCTTTATTTAATTTTAAAAACAAAAATGAATAAAAATGATGGTGCAGAATTTCAAGACAAAATAATAGGAGATTAGCATTGGTTAATATTCCCATATTGTTATCTTCAAAGTAGTTGTTCAGGTTACAAGATATGGGCATGGAAAAATGATTAAATGATCAAACAAGGAAAGCAAAAACTGTTCCTTTTGATGAAATAACAGAGATTAGTAGCATAGTTTTATATATATATATATATGTATATATATGTATATATATGAATGTATGCATATCTTTATACATATAACTTTTCTTTCTTTTCTCTTTTACCTTATTCTGGTTGTTCTTTCCTTTTGAGCAGTTTCTTTCCCTTTCACAATATCTATTGTACTGAAAGATTTACTCTTTCAGTTTTTACACTAGGAAGACAATATGATATTTACACATGTAAGTCTGATATATTTCACTTATGAGTATTGTCTCAAGTTGCATCCATTTACCTATAAAATCTCAAGTTTATCTTCTTTATAGCTGAGTGATACTCCATTGTATAAAAATACCACATATTTTTCCATTTCACAGCTGATGGACATTTGGGTTGTTTCTAAGATTTACCTACTATCAATTGTGCTGCTATAAACATGGGAATCAGGGACCTGGTCTAGGTCCCCAATCCACCAAATGAGTGTAAGGTGAAGGCTTATATAAATGAGACAAGTGGTATGATTTTAGGGCTCCAGGAGGATCAAAACCCTTTGCAGAGTTCTTGACTCTGTAGCTATGATGAGGGCTAAGAAAAAAAGCTTCTCTGGGCTGCCTATATTTATTACATTTTCAAACAAAGAGAGGGGATACTGAGGAAAGCTAGGGAAATGAGCAGGACCTTGGGAGTCACTTCAAAGACTTCTCCAAGTAGTAAATTATGCCAATTTGAGGAGAATTGTCTTAGCTCCATGATGACACTTATGATAGGAGTGAGACTGCAGGAGTGAGATGCCTGCAGCTTCAGTCTCTATCTGCTTAACTGATGTTTGAGCCAGGTGTCCTCAAGCTGTGCCTTGTCTTGCATTTTGAAGTATCTCTGTCCTCACAGGCCACTACAGGCCTCAGCCAGGAACAGTGATTCATAGAGGTTCACTTACTATGAATCAGCTCCCTTCACTAGGCAAGAGGCCGAGGCCTAGGACAGACTCATAGATAAACGTAGAAAGCCAATTAATTTTAAATCCTGCTCAGAGCTGCTTCGTAGTGGCACATGGTGTGCATATATCACTGTGGCACGATGTTTTCAGTTCTTTTTGGGAAAATAATCAGAAGAGGAATAGCTGGATCGAATAGGACCTCCAATCCTAGTTTTAGTTTTTATTTTTGTACCAGGGATTTAACTCATGACCTCACATTTACCAGTAAGCACTTGAGCCACTGAGGTTAACCCCCTGCCCCTTCAATCCTAGTTTTTAAAGGAATCTCCACATTGATTTCCAAAGTGGTTGCACCAGCCTACCTCCCACCAACAATGGAGAAAGGTTCCTTTTTCCTTCCAGAATTTGTTATTGGTTGATTTCTTGATGATATCCATACTTTCTGGAATGAGATGCAATCTCACTGTTGTTTTAATTTGCATTTCTCTAATGACCAATGATGTTGAACATTTTTTCGTATATTTATTTGCCATTTGTATTTCTTCAGCTGAGAAGTGTGTATTCATCTCAGATGCCCATTTTTGGATTGAGTCTTTGAATTTCAGGGGTCTGATTTTTTTTTTTTTAATCCTTGATATGTTCTAGACAGAAGCCCTGTGTCTGAGGGAGGGTTGACTAAGACTTTTTCCCAATTCGTGGGTTTTCTTTTCACTCTACTGGAGATTTCTTTTGAAATGCAAAAACTTTAGTAAGATGAGATCCCAGTTGTTGATTCTGGGAAGTATTTCCTGTGCAGTTTGATTTTTATTCATGAATTCTTTGCTCATCCCTATATCTTCAAGATTTTACCTACTTTGTCTTCCAGTAGATTTAATGCTTCTGTTTTACTATTTAGATCTTTGATTCATTTTGTCTTTAGTTTAGTGATAGACATGGGTCTAGTTTCAGTTTTAGGCATGTGGAAAGCCAATTTTTCCAGCACCATTTATTAAAGAGGTTTTTTTTAGTCAACATGTTTGGCCCCTTTGTCAAAGACAAGGTGGCTGAGTGTCTTTGTAGTTGTGTCTACATCTGTAATCTGTTCCACTGGTCCTCAGGTCTGTTTTTTTTTTTTTTTTTTTCTAGTACCATGCTAATTTTATCTCAATAGCTTTGCAGTATAATTTCAAATCAGGGATTGTGATGCCTCTTGCCTTGCCTTTGTTGCCCGGGATTATCTTTGCTATTATTGGTCTCTTCCATTCTCAAATGAATTTTAGGAATGTTTTCTCTAAATCTGTGAGGTATGCTAATGGTATTGGAATTGCATTAAATCTGTATAATAGTTTTGGGAGTACGACCATTATAAATGTGTTCTTACATTATAATTGTGCCTTGACAGTAGTATCTGTTTAAAAGTCATTATATTACAATTCAAGCACCCAAATCTGGGACTGGCATCAGTTGATTCTCTTTTTCCCTGGAGAATTGGCCAGATTTTCCTGTTTTTGTCATGTCAAGCAATTCTGGATTGCATCCTGAATATGCTGGATATTATGTTGCATGACTCTGAGTCCTGTTGAAATCCTCTGAAGAATGCTGATTACTTTTTTTTTTTCTTTTTCAGCAGACAGCCAACCCCATTAGGTTCAGACTGGGAGTTCTGGCCCACATTCTGCGGGCAGTGACTCCAATAGTGGTTCAGTTTTCAACACTTTTCCATGCTGTTGCATCTTTCCTGAACATGTGCCATTTAAGGATTAGTCCAGGGCTTGGCTGGGTCTCAGCGCCTTCGACATGCTTCTTTGGGTCTGTTTCACACATGTGCAGCTTTGACTTGCTCTAGTTTAGGCATGGAATTCGGGGATCTCTTTTTCCAGCTCCCTAGTCTCCATACTCTCCAGCTTCCGGGTTCCCCTCCTTTTCATTCTCTGGCCAGAAAGATGGACTTCTCTTGGCCTTGACCCATCCCCTTTGCTGTCTCGTATGATTCTGCATCTCTGGTGCTGTCTTCAGGTTCAAAGTAGTGGGATAAAAATTCCTGCCACACTCTTTGGGCCACAGAGACCCTTTTCCTGTGGCAGAGAGATGGAGTTTCAGATGTCTGTGCAGCTCAAAAAGTGGCCGTATGTCAGGACTGAGACAGAAAAATAAAACAAATTTAACAAGTTTATTCTTCCTACCCTTTCAGGACTAGAGGAGTCTTTTTTTCTCAGCTATGTGGCCAGAAAATGGAGATTTCTCTTGGAAGTTTGCTATTCATGCCTGCATCCCAGCTTCACAACCTGGGCTCCTTGGGGCAAAAGCTGGAAGATAAAGAAAAGGAAAACCCATTGATGTACTGACTGTCCTTCAAGTTTTTACTTTCCTTTCTGAGCGGCTGCCATTGTTTACATTTTGGAGCCCTCGGGTGGTTACTTTTTGTGTTGTAGGAGAGTTTGAAATACTAATCAGTGGGAGAGAGTGGCTTTGGCGCAGTCTGCTCCATCTTTTTTTTTTTTGGAGAGAGAGAAAGAGAGAGAGGGAAAGAGAGAGAGAGGGAGAGATCTCACTATGTAGCTCAGGCTTCAATCTTTCTGCCTCAGCTTCCTGAGTGCTAGGATTAAAGGTGTGCACTACCACTCCTGCAAATCCATTTGAGTTAGCACTGGAAGTCAACGTACTTTTTGACCCAGTGATCTATTCCATTTGATTTCTTCTCTTTACTTCACTAGAGATGGGCTTATACTGATGAATTGTGGCTATATAAATTGAATCCTGGTGTTTTTGTCTTCTGCTGTAGCACTGTCATTATTTGTAAAGGGTCCTTTTAAACCTGATCTGTTTGTGCGTGTGATGCTAATCTTCCTAGAACATGTGAAGTTTTATTGCACTGGTGTCTTGGGATCCAGGTGGGTGTGTGAAATATGCACATATCCCACTGTGAAAGTGATGATTTGTATTAAGAAGCAAGTGGATCTTCATTAATTTTCCCCTTCTATGAGCAGTCCTGACAGGCTGAGATGGAGAGCAAAGTAGGGCAGTCATGAACTCAAGAACCCATTTCAACTCCTTTTTGAACTGGTTTTTGCTGGTGGTCAGCACTGACTTCTTTAAGGTGGGGGGTTTCTCTTCAGGGAAGTAGGAACAGGCAGAGCAGAATTTCTCTTTTTGTAGTTCCATAGCTAGCAGCTCAAGGAAGGAGCATTTGTATGCTGGTCACAGGCCTAGGCAGATGGCAACTTTTGGAGGCACCTATGTTCCAGCTGTTTGCACCTCCACCCTAGGGAAGTCAGAATATATGTGAGTATAAAAAATTCCACAAACTTTCTTTAGGAAGCCAGTTAGTACCCAAGCAGAATAGTTGTTTAAACAAAGATTAGTGGCCAGGGATATTTATGTGTATGTCACACTTTGCCCAGTGTACATGTATTAATCTTGTAGTGGAAAGAGTGAATTGGTATTAACTTGATATGATGCCATTCTTGGCATTCTATGTGCCAATTTTCCATGTGGAGTGATACAGAGATTAGGATGTGAGTCCATTTTTTTGGTCTGCACTTTATGAAAGACAAGTGTCTTATGTTTTGGGTGATGTCATTTTTTTTTCTGGGAGAAGAGTACGAGATTAGTACTTGCTCCCCCACTTTAAGTCTGGCTTTTGATTTAATTATCCTGTGGAAATAATCTTTTAGTAGGATATTCCCTTGTAGCTTTAATGCCATTTGTGATTTTGCCTATGTGAATGGAGGTCGTGTCTCCTCCAAGTGTTCAATTAGGATAACTTATGAGAGCAAAGTGGGGAAATGTCACTGCCTATCATACCAAAGCAATTTATGCTATCACAGAATGATGTCTCTTTTCTAGAAACACATAATTATATTTGGAATTCATGATAACATTCTCTAGTATTTCAAAATCTACATGACAAACAGATAAAGTATCAGAGGGAAAGAAAAATGCTTTTGATGTGTCAGAATTCATTTATTTTCTAACTCATGCTTTGTCTTACGGCATGTGAATGAGCACTTATCAAAACATGAGAAGGTTATTATTCAAATATTTCATTCTGAACATTTGTCCAAATTCAGTTTAAAATGCCCTTTTAACATGAAGAATGTTGAGTAAAGACACCAGATAGACTTCAGAAGTTAGAAACCTAAATTAATCTTTATCCTTAAATATTTAAAAAATATTTATTTAAGTTATAGGACTAATACATGAATAGCTACTTAATGTCAAAAAAGCAAACAATGCCTTCTTAAATACTTAATAGCATGAAATAAAAATTTCTCTTCTGTGAGAAATTTGGGGATTTATCTTTTCATGGGCAATATCTTTAATTTAACCTTTTTTAAAAACAATAAAATACTTTTGCAGCTGCCCATTACAGTATATAATTTATTAGTTAAGATTCTCTTTAAGATGTTCTGCATTTTGGCTTGCTCCCTTTACTAAGAAGGAGATTTATTATGCAATCTTGTACAATGTAGCATTTAATTTTTGCTCATTAACTTATCTGTTCTTATGCTTTGCTTTGTCGAATCAATCATTGTGGCATTTTATGATTATTTCTCATATTTCATATCACCCCAGCTAAACTGTAAGCTCCTTGAATAGGGAAAGTCTGTATCCTGTATTTTTTGTGTTCTATCGTACATAGTAGATGCTTAGTAAATACTTTCCTTCATGGAAGTGTGAGTTAGCATTAGATTAGATCCAATCTGCAATACTGAGACAGAACCCAAATGTTACTTTTGGTAACGTTGGTGGTGGTATAAATTTTTTCTATCACCTAGTTCAATTGAGGCATAACTATTTCTTATAAAAGAATAAAAAAATTCTGTTTAATTGAAAGTGAAAGTGCTAATTCATTGGGTTTCATTTTATGAGGATTTTACTTGGAAAAAGGAAAAGTAAATCAGAATATTTATATCTGCCCAAAGACTAAAGGCAAAATTGCTGTTTCTTTTATGCCTTTCTCATCTCTTCTATTCTGTCTTATACACACATAGTCATTTATCCAGGGTCTATCTACATCTATGCCTATTACATATATATATATATATATATATATATATATATATATATAACCATTATCCTCTTATGCTAGGCAGTGATCTCTGTGAAGAAATGGATGGCGGATCCCTTGGATACGTTGTCATGGTAGCTTACCCATGGCCTGGACATTCTCAGTTATTCTCAGGCATCTGTCTATTCATTCATTCCAACAAGTAAGTACTGATCACCTGTTATACAGAAAACATCTATTATGCACTAAGCCCTGGAGTTATTGTGGGGACAAGACAAACATCCCTTGACTTTTAGGGGCTTTGTTGTTAGACTAAAGACACTTCTTTGCAGAGAAGATTATGAACTGCCTGAAGTCTGGTGACATGACAGGAAAAATCAGATGTCTACAGACCGATTCCCAGACAACTGTTTGGCTCTTCATTTGACTCATATAATCTTAAGTCAGGTTACATAAATAAATGTAAAATCAAACTGGCTTTTCCATTCTAATGAGAAAAATGCTTTAGTGTTATTAAAATAAATTCTAATAAGTACAGAATATTCAGATAATTGATTCATTCCACATGAGAGCTTTGTGAAGAATTATAGTCCCTTACAATTACTAAGGAACCTAAACAAAATTTAAGTTTCTTTCCTTTGTCAGTAGAAGTTGAAATTGTGTTAAGGGCATGCTGTGGAATGAATGAGTGAAACAGGCATTTGACTTGTTAGAAACAGAAGGAAATGTGACCATGATTTCAAGGATAATGCAATATAGCTTGGCAGCAGCCCCTGATAGCTCTCCTGCTGTGTTTTTTTGGGTAACAGGGATAGAAAAAACAATGAAGATGAAATTTCCAGGAAATAACCCAATCAGGTGTTGCTTAATGGAGTCTACTAGTATTAAAATCCAATTCGATTCATTTGGAAAGTGAAATATCACAATTGCAACTACAACATAATGGCTTTTGGAAGATGGAATTTGGATAAGCTGGGTTAATCCCTTGATCACCAATTCAAATAAAAATAGATAAAACATGAGGAGGTTGGCAAGGGTAAAGGACTGGGAATAGCAACGGTGATGCCAGAAGGTATCTTTCCTGCCAAAGGGAACTGGCACAGCGAACAGTCTCTAGGCCCAAGTCCTGGAAACCATAGCTGGTGGAGACAGAAGACAGATTGCCTGTGTCCAGCTGGAGCCCTGCTGGCCCCATGGGCTCACGAGCAAGCCACCCTTTGGCCTGCACATGTGGTATTATGGGCAGAAATTTGCATTTCTTTCCATTTAGAGTTTTTCTTTCTTTTGGTCTACAAGAAGTTTATGGTTGTCATTTACAAATTATGTCTTTGGAAAACACTACAGAAACAAGTCTCTTTGGGGCAAGCTACTCTCTGAAGGAAAGCCCCCTTTGATGTAATAGTTAGGGAATCATCTGGCAAATTTTGGATTTATACCCAAAATTGTTTCCCTGGTGACCTGAAAGAGTTAGGAGCTACCACAGGTCCTATTGGGCCTCTAGGGCATAATCTGGACAATAGGCTGGATCAGTGCAATGGGTAAATTGCTCTAGGAAACCTTAACAACTTAATAGTTTACCCCTCCATCACTTGGACAATGTGTTTGTTTACATACTGACTATCCTGAGTATCATTTGGGTAGGTGCCATTTCAACCCGTTGACTCTTGTATTGAATAAATTTGATAAAATTATAGTTTTTGTATTTCCTGTTGTCTTATAAAAATTAATGAAAAAATATGCAAGTTTTGGCCAACCTTTATTTAAATAATTGGGCTGGTAAGTGGTTAATTATGAAGCAGTTACCTTGGAGTTGGAATACCCTGACAATCAACAATAATTAGCAGGAATTGTGATTAGATTAGTTTTTGCATGCCAAATTCTTTTAAGATACTTACAAGCAAAATGAAATTTCAAAGATATGTTTATATTGGTCTTGACACAGTTTTAATTGCCTCAGATATAAAAATTGTCATAGTATTTACTATTTTTTATGCATTCAATTAAAGACCTTACAACAATTGTTAAGTTGTACTTGATTTGCCTGTACATAAGATAGAATGGTTTTGACCACAAGTTGTAGATAGGCCAGGTCAGAATGGTTTAACAATATGGATAATTTCTTATCTTATATAACAAGAAGTCTGAAGTTCACAAACTTCAGGATTGATTTAAAAATTTGCACCTTAAAAACATCCCAAAGGCCTCCATTTTCCCCAATTTGCCCTTCTCATCCAATTTGGTACTCTCTCCTTATACCAAGGAGGCTGCCAGAGTGGGGACATAAAAATAGATACCACTCTGTCTTGCAGAAGAAACATCTCCCCCTGTTGCTTTTTGTTACCAAGGAGACGTTTCCTAAAAACCCTTTGCAGTTCTTGTCACACCTCACTGGCCAGGATCCACCTACCATTTCTCCCTCAGCCAACCAGGAGCGAGGTGGATGTGCTCACACCAGCAGCCTAGAACACCAGACCAGTCAGGGCTCACTCCTGGGTTGAGTGGAGGCTACGTGGATCCCTGACCCAGATCTCACATGCATATTTCTATGTGCACGGATACCCCATAATAGCCAACTGCTCTCCAAAGTAGATGCCAAGACAAAGTTTGAGGTACAAAATGTTACTAGGGTTCAATTCCCGTGGAGGGAAGAGGAAGAAGAAAGGTGGGGCAGAGGAAGAAGCTGAACTGCAGTTAGGCCCGAGAAAGCCTCTGCCAGTGGGTGGAGGGTTGTGGGGCAAGGATTGCCTGTCTGGGTCCTGCACTGGGTTGCAGCGGCAGGGCTTTCTACTCAGATGTGGGCTTGCTGGGCAGATGTGGAAGGCTGCACTCCCCATAGCAGGCAGAGTCTCGCCCTGGGGCGGAGTTGGGTAGTGCGCCCCTTGTATACTGCCCCATCAGTGTTGGCCACAGCCTCCTGTGCGTGATTGCATATATGTGAGATTTCAGCTGCATTTATTTAAAGGGATTCTACGGTCTTTGGTCACTAATCTACTCTGCTCTTTGCTTTCCACTCCCATTCTTAGTTTTTTTCTATGCAGCAAGCTTTTATGGTGTTAGGTTCACGTGGGTCATAGATGTTTAGAGCCTGAACTCATCCGCTCAGCAGCAAGTTGGGTTAGATGAGGAAGGCGGGTGGAGTCAGGCCTGACTTGAAATATTTCCCATGCTAGACAACGAATGAGCATTCTGTGAGCTGAACTACTCAAGGTCACAGATTAAGGGTTAGAACCCTGCTCTACCCTCCTTAGTGCTGAGATGTCAGGCCATCATGCCTGTGTGATCCCACTTACATGAGGTCAAATTTGTAGAGATGGAAAGAAGGGTGACTGTCATGAGTTGGGGGCGGTAAATAAAGGAGAGTTGTTATTTAATGGGGAGAGTGTTTTAGTTCTGAAAGATGAAAAAGTTCTGGAGATGGCTTAGAACAAAGGGATTGTGCTGAGTACCACTGAACTGTGACTTTAAGAGTGTTATGGTGGCCATGTTACATGTCCCTTTTAAAAAACTACAATTTTAAAAAGGCTTATGATCTAAAAAATTATCCATAACCAAATCTAATCTCATCATGTTTGAAGTTAGTTATGTCAAGGTATTTTTGAAAAATAACCATAAGAACAACAACGAAACGCTTCATTTGCAGTGACTCAAGTCAGTTTTCTCTCCTTGTATGGGGAGAAATACCTAAATCATTAGTGCAAAGATCAAGTGACACAAGTTACCCTTTGAGGCCCCGTGTTCTGTGATTAGACCCCTAGGAGTCACCTGCTCTAGCTGCTGAGAGTTCTGAAGCCAATGGAGTGTTCTAGAATCAGAAACATTTTCACCACTGCCCTTTGTTCAGTGATCTGCCATTTAAGACACTAATTCTATTTTTGGAGACTTCCAGAAGTTGGCTTTTGGTGAGAAAACCAAGATTTTAGATTTTTTTTTTTGTTTTTGGTACTGGGGATCGAACTCATGACCTTGTGCTTACCAGGCAAGCACTTAAGCCACTGAGCTAAATCCCCAGCCCAGATTTTAGATTTTTAAAACCCCTCTCTCAGAGAAATCTCTACTATATGTGAAATGTCCATTCTGAAGCCAGTGTCGCTTGTCCTGGGCTGTGTGGTGCTCACCTTTTCTAGATAGTGAGTACAGAAATTATCACCTTCGCCCAGTGAAAGGGGACG
>PVJX010051269.1:0-10356 GCA_004027295.1 Dolichotis patagonum | reverse complement strand
AGAAAAATGGCCTGAAATCACCATAAGAAGCAGTAGTACTCCTCCCTCTGAAGCCTCAAAATTGCAAAACTGAAAGACTGCTTTTAGAAGAAAGCCCAGGAGCACCATGTTTCAGAATAGTGGTGGCTGCACCAGGCTCCACAACAGAGGCAGCCTAGAGAATTTCTTCCTCATAATTGGATTCAGAGTGTTCAGCAATCCAGGCATTTGATCCCTATAGCCAAGAGTGAGGGAAGCCTAGCTACTGCTCTTGTTGGCAGCATACCTGGGCATCATCCACTGGTGCCGGTTTTAGGTGCATGCGGAATGCAAGAGTTGTGGGGTCAGGAAGACTTCCATCAGATTTCAGGAGAAGGCCTGGGAGGCCAAGTGGTGAGCCTCTGAGAGGGCAATGTGGGGTCAAAGACACAGTGAAGGCCCCTGCAGTTTGGACAAGCTAGGAACATGGATCATCTGGGGAAAACTTCAAGAAGAGAGCAGAGTAAGCCTAAGAGAGAAGCCATTGGAGCTGCAACCACTGAAAGTGCAATTGGCAGAGCCACCTAAGCCCTTTGAGGTTCATATCTTGACACAGATTGCCTTAGATGCTGCACATGAAACCATAGGACTTAATGTTTGCCCTGCTAGATTTTGGACTTGCTTTGGTTCCATTCCTTTGTATTTCCCTGTTTGTAACTTTTGGAATGGAAATGTGTGTGCGTGTGTGTGTATATTTTTTTTTTTTAAACCAGGGATCGAACTCATGGCCTTGTGCTTGCCAGGCAGGCACTTATGCCACTAAGCTAAATCACCAGCCCACAAATGTCAATCTTGTACCATTGTATGTTGGATGTTGGAAATGTTTAACTTTTTTCATTTGTATAAGGCCTCACAGCTAAGAATTTTCCTCAAATCTCAGAGGAGACTTAAGACTTGGATTTTTCAGCAATACTAAAACTGTTAGGACTTTGGCAACTCTTAGACATGGACCTTTTTCATAAAGGTCCATGGCCTTTTTCATAAAGACTGTACATGAATCATTGAGGGGTCAAGGAGTGGAATGTTATGACTTGTGTCTAAATAGATGTTCTCCCAAAGATTCATGCAGTCTTAGGCTTTCATTGAGGCAGCTGAATCTAGAGTGTGTGATGCTGGCATAAGGATGTGTAATTACTATGCTGGTCTGCTGATTGGTTTGGCATCACCCTAACCTCAGCAGCCTAGATGCAATAAAAAGAGGCAGCCTTCATTCTTATTGATGGAAGGTTTCACTTGTCAGGAGCATAGTTAATAATGCAGCCTATATAACTATGTGTGTTGCACATTGTTTTCTCTTTCCATGGCAATTGTAATAAACGCAATTTATTGCAGTTACTATATCCTTAGGGCACCAAGTGGTAGAAGTGCTAAATAATATAGTGACTATGTCTATGTGTGAAGTTGCATGTTCTATGCATTCCACAGTTATTAATGAAAATATTACAACAGCCACACTAGAGAAAAAATTGAATTGTCTTTTATTACATTGTCATATGATGAGGAAATCAGACCCTCAGAATGTAGATAAAAGTATTATAGAAGTGTATCACTTTAAAAAAAACATGAAGTTGTTTTTCTAGCCTGTTTGGTGTTTGTAGTATTGTCAACTTGTCATGTTAACATTTATAATTGTTGTCAAGTCTTTTGTACTTTAAACCTGTGATGACAAACCTTTTAGATCTTTCAGTAATGACAAACAATCCACTGCCATGGGTTCGCCATCACTTCTCTAAATCATCTCTTTTGTATCTAATTTTGTATTTGTGATTTTATACTTTTTTCTTTAAGAAAAAACTCCAAATTTTATAAACTTTAAAACTCACAAAATATGGCTCTGTTCCTTACAAAAAAGTTAAGTAATAAGGTGAAATTACAGCCACTAAGTATCCAGTGAAGATTCAAAGCCAGAAACCAAGGTCTGGCCCCACATAGCATCTCAGATGCTAACATGCACCATTTCATGGGCCCTTGTAACAGGGCAGACTCTGGTTCAGTAGATGTGGCTGGGCCCACATGGTGTGAGTCTGCTCCTGTGAGGGCCCTACTCTAAGGTGTCTGGGTCTCTAATTTAATGTATTCTGTAGCTATCTCTGTGCAGTGTTAACTGGACCATTACAATTGCTTCCTTACGAACGGGGTCTATCCCACCAATAGTTCCTCTTCCCATCACTCTGACCTTGGAGACTTGGGTACATTGAAAAATGTTTTGAAACACTTTTTCACTACCCAGCTTTCCTCCTGCAATTTCTCCCAGAGCTCTTCCCACCAGCTGTGCCCTTTCCATAAACAATCACTAAGCTCCAACTCCTCCACTACATGTTCCCATTTTGCACACAAGCATATTGCCATTTAGGGATGTCATGTGACTTTTCCAGGGTGGTGGGGTCAGTTGCTGAACTCACAGCTCCAGCTGCCCTCTTACATGGTGCCAGGTGGGTTAAGTGGAAAAACTAGTCAACCCAGGTACTCATCCACAAAGAATGTCCTTTCCATCCCCCTACACCTCAGGTGACAGCACCACTTGTCTCCCTGCAGTCCTCCCCACCCCAAGACTGATCTTCGATGGCAGCAGGAGGGCAGGTACCTGGCTGATTTCTACCCTGTGGATTTCTTCACTTTGGGGGTAGAGCTTCTTAGTCTCATTGGGCATCAGTTTTCATGTGCATGAAAGAGCTTAAAATGATCCACCTCATAGATTTATTCAGAGATTAAACAAGGTGTTATAAAACAAGTTACATGACACTACTCTGCGTGTGCTGGCCCGTAGCCTTCGTGGAACTGGTCATTGTTGTTCCAGGGCTTAGCTGACCTTGGTACTCAAGTGACTACTTCTTACAGCACACTCTCCCTGCTTCCTTTTTCTCAGTGCCTGTGAAGAGGCTGCGTTAGAACACAGGGACATCTGGGAACATCTCAAAGCCCACAGAGGACTGAGTGAAGACTGAAGGTTATGGCAGCTAATTGTTCTCTGGCAGAGGTCAGCTTTGCTGTGTGTCAGCATGCTTGCAGCTGTACATCAGGCGAACAGCCTCTGGCATGTTCTTCCTGCCTTGGTCCTCCCAAAGGAACCCAAAATCCTAGCCATACTGCTTGATTTGGCTGTCTTTAAAGCATAGGTAGCAGTATTTCTTCTGACAACCCTCAGGTAATTGTCCTGCAGACACATGTTCCAGGAAGAAATGCTAATGGGAAGGGGCAGGCTGGGTTTCCTAGCTGTTCAGTTCTCTGGAGTTTCCTGGTCATTAGACACCCACAAGTACATGCAGCATAATGGCGGCAAACCCAGCTCTGAGGAGTCCCAGGTTGGTGGCTGGCCTGGGTTTGGGTTATTTTAAACTTCTCCTGCAATGCAGCTTCAAATCCAGACCTGCTCGCCAGGAACAGCTCACTAAGCACATGCTGCCACTGGCTTAGAGACTGGAGAGACAATATAATGACAGTTATTCTAGGAGATTCATTCTGCTGAACTGCGCCCTTTGGAAGCCCCTCTCTCATTTCTTCAGTGCCAATATATTTTCTTAACCTACTGGTAAATTGCAAAATGCCACCAATAAAAGCAATGCTTCCCTTAGCTCTTTGATAATTTGATAATTTGTTTAGAATTTTTAAATTTTTTAATCTCATTAAAATTAATTTTGCAACAGACTTAGGCTCCTGTCCCTGGCCCTTGGGGAAGTGGGGAGTCTAAAAGTGGAGAAAGGGGCTTTCATTCTTAGCCCGATGCCCTCAGATGTATTCTGTGTGCAGCCTGAGTTCCCAGAAAGGAAGAACACACACACACAGTCCTGAGAATGCAGAAGCCCATTTATCTGTTTCTTAATTTAGCGGCTGAATCAACAGGCTCTGCACAGAAAGCAGAAGAGAGGAAGTTATAAAATGCCTTTCTTGAGAAAGCTTGGTTTAATGGAAATCTATTAATACTGACTGTTCCCTGGAACTCTGGGATTGGGAAAGTGACACCTATAGCTCTGAAATTCCTTCTAATACTTGTTTTCATCACTCTCACTTTATAGCACCCGAAGCATTTCTTTTGTTTCATTTGTTCATGTATTCATGCATCCTTTCAACAAGCAGTTATTGATATGAACTATGTACCAGAGCTGCGCTGGACACTGGGGCATGTCTTTGTGTCCAAGTTGCTTACAGGTCAGTGGTAGGGCAGCAAGGCAGACAGCTGTGGGAAAACCCAGGGTCAGGGGTATGGGGGCAGCTTCTATAGGGTCTACTGGGGTTACCGAGAGAATCTTGGATGGATCCTAAAGAAATAAGTAGGAGATCTTAAGAGGGTGACTTTGGAGAAAGAAAGATGTTTAAAGGAGATTTGTGAAAAATGTAGCCACAGGGTAAGCCCTCTTTCTCGCCTTTACTAACAGTCTGGTTTTTCTCCTGAGTGCAGCATGGCCGGCAGCTCTGCCAGGGCAGCACTAGCTGTGGTTGCTGACCATGATGTGGGTGAACCACAGGTGTTTCCAGGGCAGTGCAAAGAGCAAACGTGGACGGCAGAACTCTGGCCCCTAGAGCTGCCTCCCTCACCTATGGATCCATTCTCACATCTGTAACAGCTGATACCTGTGTATTCCCTGTCCTAGGCGATGGAAATATTTTCCAGTTTCTCTCTCTGCCCTTTTCTTTTGGATCTTCATGTAGTGAGAACCGGAGGCACTGAGCAGGTAAGGTCCTGGGTTCCGCTGCCCAGAGGCTTGGTGGGGTTAGGGTTAGGTAGCTGAGTGGGGGCTCTGGATTGGTTGGTTTGAATATGAAAGGTACACTGATGAGGAAGCTGTTTACTGTCTCGGAGGATTGGCTCACCCTCCAAGAATTCACCCACACCATGGTCAGCAAACAGCCAGTGCTCCCCTGGCAGAGCTGCCAGCTGTGATCCACTCAGGAAAACAAATTTTGTTAGTAAAGACGGGAAAGAGGGTTCATGTGGGGTGCCACTGATTAGCATTATAATGAAAGTGAAAATTGAAGTGATAGTATGAGTTTTCAGGCAAAAGCTTTAACTGCAAGGGAAGGAAAGATGGGAAAGTATTCTAACTTGAGGGGTCACTTTGATGAAGAAAATCAGGCTTGCCCACCTGCAAAAGCAGGAAGCATTTTTAAGAGTTAGTTAGTTTTTAAGAGGGGGCCAAGATCCGGTCAACTATAGTCTCAGTGCTGGTTTTGTAGTTCAGGTCGAATCCTCCTGACTTAACTTGGTTCCCATGGGAGGAATTCCATAACTTGAGGGACAGTTCCTTTCCCAAAGACTCTCATGGCTTTAAGGTTAATCTCAGTCATATGAGGCTCTACTGGGATCCAAGGTGACAGCTCAGTGTCCTTATAAATCTCTCATTATTGTCCTCAATCTTGAAGTGTAATGAGATACACTAATAAACTTTGTTTTCCAGCTTTTAGACAGACACTCCCTAAAACTGAGGACTTGACTCAGGGTTTTACAAAATGAAGGTCAAACTTTGTTCTACTTTTAGTTACCTATTAGTGTATGTAGGCCCAAGGGAAGAGTCGTGATTTTTAGCAAAAACCATTAAGTCCATGGCTGCCTCAGAAGAAAATACAAGTTATGCTTTTGATGAGTAACAGGGCACACTAGGCCCTTTGTCCCTGTGGTGATCTCTATGTCAGTCCTTCCTGACTCATCGGGGTTCCAGGAGATTAAAGTGTCAGACCCACACCAAGTCTCACACTTTTTCTTGTCTCCCTTCTCTTTTTAAAACAAGGTCTTGCTGTGTTGCTCAGGCTGACCCTGAACTCCTGAGCTCAAGCTACCCTTCTGCCTCAGCCTCCTACATAGCTGGCCCACAGGAACATGCCATTACACTACATAACACCTGGTTCAGATTTGCACTCCTGACAAAAACAGAGGAACATTTGACAGTGCAAGATGGGAGGGTACTTGTGACCTTAGTACAAAGGCTCTGTCCTAGAAGATGAGCTAGAATGTTGCCAAGGCCTCTCTGACCTGGTCAGATCAATGGGAAGAGCAGAAAGCAGCTGAGCGCCAGCTCCTTTCTTTGCTAGTGTGTAGACAGGCATAGCCGCCCTCCCACAGTTGGTCCACAGCATCAAAAGTCACTTGCGGCTTTGCCCCAGAGCCACAGGGACCTTTTGTATTTTGAGAGAAAGGCTGGCAGGGCTTTGTATTGCTCTAGGGCCTGGCATTCCACAGAGTGCCTGTCTGCCCTGGCCACGAACCCAGGCCTGTCTTATGCTGTTTAAATGCCTCAGGGACAGGATTTCTCAATGATGTATTGTTTTCTTCTCAGGGGTTAAAGTAACCTGATAACTTCTGTCATAGAAACACAGATGCTTTATGGCCCTTGTAAAGCACATGGAATTGGGTCATAATAACCAACATTCAAGTCACACTGAGGTCAGTGAAGCACTTTCTCGTATGCTCTCCCACTATCCTTACAGTCCCCTGCAGGGTTGAACTTATTATCCTAGTTTCCATACAAGGACACTGCAGCTATGGGGTTTCAGTGTCTCACTGTGGTTCTTAACTTGGGGGGCGGGTAGGAACTGCCCTGGACCCACAGGCCAAGCTACAAGTACCCCATAAATCCTCCATCACTTCACACTGGTGCTTTGGTGAACCACTTCTGTCCCTCATTCCTGCTATTCCATCATTTGGAATTGGATATTTCTGAGAGTCCTTTTTGTGTACCAAGGAGTTATGCTTTGCTAAAGAACTTAGATATGACCCAGCCCTGTCCACTGCTCCACCCAGCTCCTGCTCCAAGGACCCCAGGCTGGCCCTGAATTTCCTGGGAGATTTCAGTACCTGAAGAACACGCAGGCCGTGAAGAGCTGAAGTGGCTCTCAAAAGCTGCCCCCCATCCCTGGTGGGCGCAGTGCTTCTCCCTCTGTAGGAGGAACTTATGGGAACTCATCTCAGTGAGTCATTTGTTCTAAGCATCTGAGCTAGACACCTACCTGTCTGCTTCAGAATCTCAACAAGTAGTGCTAACATTATCAGTCCCTTTGGGGACAAGAGCCCCTGAGTCACTGCTTGAGTCACTCTTCAATGTGCTATCACAGAGCATTGTCCTCAGACAGTTCTCAGGACTAACCAGGACAATTTCTTGGGGTAGCATCCTGTTTTTTTGGAAACCAGAGTGCAGTCTTTTAACTACTGCATGGTCCCTCCATCATATTCTGCAATCACAGAATTTGGAGCTTCCTCAAACCCCTGCAAGACCTGGAAGGAGGCAATTCAGGTTGCAGCTGCCCCAGCAGAAACAGCCTCTGCTACTAGGATTCATTCTTACCTTTCTGTTTTCTAGGTGTTTCTTTTGTGAGAAGAGATAATTAGTCTTCCATAAAAAGTCTCAGATACCTGCTAAGGAGAGAGTCAGACATCCCCTACGATGCCTTGAAGAAGGTGTTGTTCAAATGAAAGAATTTGTGTCAGTCAGCTTTTAATTGCTATGACAAGAATCCCCAACATAAACGATTTAAAGGGGGAAAAGGTTTATTCTTGCTCACGATTTCAGAGGTTTCAGTCCATGATTGACTGGCTCAAAGATAAAAACATCTTTATTCTGGCATTTGAGCTGTCTCTCTCAGAGAGGGTCTCTCTCCTGTTACCTACCAGTCCACCATCTTGTTCAATCAACACATCTTGATAGAGGAGCATGACAGAGGAAACTACTCACCTCCTGGCACCTAAGACACATGGAAAGAACCAGAGAAGAAGAGCCAGAGGGAGAGGAGATAAGATAGAGTCCTCAAGGTCGTGCCCCATGACCCATTTCTTTTGACTAGGTCTTCACCACTTCCCAATAATGCCATAAAACTATAAACCCATCAATGGATTAATCCACTGATGAGGTTAGAGCCCTTAAAATCCAAACATTTTCCAAAATCCCTACCTCTAAACACATAGATTTTGTGGCTGTCTTAGATCCAAACAGTAACATTCTACTCATTAAGAAAAGCACATTTGGTTCATTTCCAAGAGTCCTCAAAGCCACAGTAATTCTATCACTGCACAAAAGTCCAAGTCTAAAGTCTCCTCTGAGACTCAAGGCAACTCTTAGCTGGGAGCCCCTATAAAAATAAGAAAGCAAGTTACCAAGTTCCCACATATAACAGCACAGGATAAACATTCCCATCCCAAAAGAGAGGAATAAGAGAATAAGAAGAAACTGGACCAATTTAAGACCAAAATCCAGCAAGGCAAACATAAAATCCCATTGTGCTGTATCTGGCATCTGAAGCATGTGGTGAAAGAACACAAGCTTCAAAAGGCTTGAGCAGCCCCACTCCTATCGGGTCCTGACCTAGATCCCCAATCTCCCAAACGAGTGTACGGCGAAGGCTTAAATAAAATGAGACAAGTGGTATGATTTTAGGGCTCCCAGGAGGGCCAAAACCCTTTAGCTGAGCTCAAGACTCTGAGGGCTAAGATGAAGACTTCTCTGGGCTGCCCATTTTTATTAGGTTCAAAACAAAGGGCGAGGAAACTGAGGAAAGCACGGGAAATGAGCAGGACTTTGGAAATGAGCAGTCACTTCAAAGAGTTCTCCAAGTAGTGAGCCAGGCAAGGGGCGAAGGCCTAGGACAGACTCACAGATAAACATAGAAAGCCAATTAGGTAATTTTACATCCTGCTCAGAGCCACTTTGTAGTGGTCTCCAACACACTCCTATCCTTGCTGGTTGCAGCCCACCTGGCTTCTCTTTGGGGCTGACTCTGCCCACTTACTGCAGCTTTCCATAGCAGATGTTACACATTTTAGTATCTCTAACTCCCTGAGGTCTCCCTTGCAGCTTTGGCTTTACTATCACAGCTTTATGTATCACATTCTCAGGGACTGCCTGCAGGCATTTTGACCCTGCTATACACTGCTGAGCCTCCCAGATATTCCTTCGAAATCTGTGTGGAAGCTTTCATGATCCTGTAACTCTTGCAGTCATTCTATATTCCTGCAAAATCAGCATTGTGTGGACAAAGCAAAGATCTGCCACCAGTGGGAGTAGTCACATGACTGAAGCAGCCTCTGAGTCCCTGGGGGGCTAAACATGATACAATAAATCCTGGAGAAACAACTTCCTGATGTGGTCCTGTGGGGGCCCCAAGGTTCTCTTCTCAAAACAAAGTCTTTCAAAAGAATTTACACTTTTATACCCTTGAGCCTGTCAGGGTGGGAGCTAGCTGATTCCTGAGATGCCCTCAGTGCTTCTTTTCTATTGATTCTGTGCAATATATTTAGTCACCATTAAGCTCCTCCTCCTCCTGCTTCTTCATTTTCTTCTTGATACTAGAAATTGAGCCCAGGGAACACTGAGCACTGGGCTACATCCTAGCTTTATTTTATTTTGAAATAAAGTTTTACCAAATTCCTCAGGTTGACCTTGAAGTTTTGGTTCAAGCCTCCTGAGTACTTGGAACCACAGGTGTATCCCAGCATGCCCAACTTTGGCCTTTTAAGAATGGTACTGATCTCTTTAGTAACTACATCCTTTTTGTTCCCAACTTAACATAGGCTTTTTTTTTTCTTTTAGCTAAATTTCAAGTTTTTCAAATCTTTTCACTTTACGTTTTGCTTCCAATTCTTACTGTAAATGTGGCTAAAAATAGCCAGCAATACCCATGTCACAGTCTGAATACCCTGCTGCCTTGAAACTTCCTCTGCCAGATTAATTAGTCTGTCACTTTTAAATTCAGCCTTACAAAAAGGCTCAGGGAATGGACAAAGTGTAGACAGATTCTTTGCTAGAATATAAAACAAATGGCCTTTAGCCCAGTTCCCACTGGAGTCCTCATTTCTAGCTGCAACTTCATCAATATAGTCCTATTGTCTGCATTCCTATCAGCATCTGGTCTTCCAAGCTCCCATCAGAATTGTCCATTTAGTTCCACTTACAGCATGCTAATTTGTAGCCTGTATCTCCAAGCATTTCCAAACTCCTCCCTTAAATCAGTTCCAAAGGCTTCTGAACTCATGGTCACATAACACATCACAGCACTTCTGGTACCAGTTTTCTGTTAGACAGCTTTCCATCACTGCCATAAATAATTTAAGGAAGGAAAGTTTATTTTTTATCAAAGTTTCAAATGTTCCAGTTGCCTGGTTCAAGGACAAAAACATCTTGATGGAATGGTGTTGACAGAAGAAAGTTGCTCACCTCATTGCAGCCAGTAAATAAAAAGTAGAAAAGAACCAGAGCAAAAGAGATCCCAAGGTTGTGTCCTCAAAAACCACTCCTTTCAATTGGGCTCCACCTTCTGATTTTTCATCACTTCCCAATAATGCACTGAATTATAAACCCATCAATGGATTCCTTGATGAAGTTAGAGCTCATGATCCAATCACTTTACAAAAGCTCT
>PVJX010051268.1:0-10371 GCA_004027295.1 Dolichotis patagonum | reverse complement strand
TTTTTATTAATGTTGTTATATACTGCTGAGACACCATGGTAACCGTTGTAGATCACCTTGTACTGCGGTTTTATGTGACTTTTCTGCCTCATGCTTTTCTAGGAATTGTTTTGTTTTATCTTGCTTTGTTTTGTTTTTCCTGCTAATACAGAAATGATAGATATACATGTAGAGACTCAGGCATGTGTAGAGCTTTAAACAGTTTACGAGAACCAACTATATAACACATGTTGAAGTGAACAACTGCTTTGAGGAAAAACAGACACTACAATACCCATTGCTGACTCCATGATGTCATGATGTGAAGTCCAGCAAAACTATCACTTTTTGTTCAAAGTGATCTTAGCTTGCTTTGCCTTGTTTAAGTTCAGCGCACATTGGGGTGTGGACGGCTGTTTTGGGGAGAATGAGAGACACTATGGTGGCCATTCTTGGCTTCCCTGATGTCTGTTCTTGAAGACCTGTAATGCCCTCCTCGTCCTGCTCAGATCAATTCCATACTAGGTTGTTTCGTGTGAATTCCCTGTATGTGACAATATGGACAAGTATTTGGAGGAAAGCAGGAGTCAATATGATAAAGAGTGAATATCTCCAGTTGTCTAGTTTTGAAATTTTTGTCTCTTACATTGCTTTCTTGTGATCCGCTTTGCTCTGTTTTGTTGTGTTTAATTTTACCCTTTTGATATAATTGCATGTATATTTGAGTGGGTAAGATGGATGACCATATTTCTGTTTTAGTCAGATCGTGGAGCAGAGCTATTAACAGTCTCACTGTTTGAATGTCTACTTTATATGTTTTAACTTTGTAATTTGAACAACTATTTCCAAGAAGTCAGTATGTAATTTGTCAAGTAATAATTTCTTAGGTTTTTGTTGCTGTTGTTGTTGTTGTTTTCCTTTTTTCCTTGGAATACTGTGTTGTCGCTACCCTTTATTCTGTTTGTTTTGTTTTGTTTTGTTTTGTTTCTCTTTAAATAAAATTATTTATAAAAAACATTAAATGATGAGAAATGTAAGTTGAGCAGCTATTCCTAGTTACAGTCCCTTAGTACCCCAAGCAATTAACTGTTCATCTATCCAATAACCCCACATTGGGATGTGTGCCCCTGAGAATCCTTACAAAATCATAATGATGCATGTATAAGGGTACACACCATAGTTTTTTTGTGACAGTAAAAATTATAAAGTGTTTATATGATTGTCACAAGGAGAATGGATAAGCAAGTTGTGGTTTATGCATGAGGTGTGATCAAAAATATGGTGAATATTTAATTATTTTTAAAATTTATGCAGTAAAAGCGATAGTGCTGTAATCCCTCTCAAAATATTCTCCTTCACTTCAAACACATTTATCCCATTGCTCTTCCCACTTTTCAAAGCAAGTCTGGAAGCCTTTTTTTCATGAGTATCTTTAGTGGCATTGTTGCAGCTGTCTCCATGTCCTGAGTCAACTCAAAATATTTGCTTTTGATGGTTATTTTGACTTTGGAAAAGAGTCAGAAGTTGTGTGGTGCCAGGTCCAGTGAACAGGGTGGATGAGAACATACTGTAATGCTTACATGAGCCCGACATTCTGTTGGATGACACTCAGCAGCAGCATTCACTGAATTTTTTAACATATCTTATAAAGACACTCATGAAAGAGGACTTCCAGAACTGCTTCAGAAAGTATGAAGAATGAGATAAGTGTGATCAGATTGAGAGAGTGTTTTGAAGAGGATTAATGGCCATATGTCTTCTACTAACAATTGTTTAATTTAAATATCCACCATATAGTTTGACCATAGGGTACATTGACTCCTAGGCTATGGTTAAATTTCAGTGACTTAGATTTTCATACAGCAGCATGAAAAGATTTCAAAAATATAATGTTAAATGGAGAAAAATAAATAGCTTTTGATCTTCAAATCATTTATGTTAATCAAAACCAAATGTAGAAGTTCAATAGACAGTTGTTTACAAACAAGTCTATATATTTTAACAGTAATTTACATGCATCCAAATAAACATGAAAGGAAAACTGAGTAAATATATATTCACAATTAGAATGTACTTATGGTATGGAAGCATTAAAGGGAGAAATAGGGGTGGAAGAGGAAACATAATGAAAGCAAACAATATTGTGAGAGCTCTCTCTGAACAGTGAATTAAGAAGATGAACAAATCTATTCTGTGTCCTTTAAGGACAGAAATAGTTCCCCCAATAGGTATATTATCTCATTCTATCCTCACAGTGACACGAGATACCATCATTAGTAAACATTTTGCTGTTTAGAAAACTATGTCTCAGAGCAGGTAAGAAATTTTCGCAAGGCCACAAAGCAAGTTAGCAGTAGGAGAGGAATTTGGATTAGGGCTGTGTGACTCTGAGCCTGCATTTTTGTCATAATGCTCTGCTACCTCTGTTCAAAGAACACTTCATTCACATTCAATGTGGTATAGCGTAAGAAAGTGCAAGTGTATTAAATTATCTTCCTCCCATCCAAGTTTTCCAGAATATTAGAAGCTTTCTGATACAGGCTTATTTTTAGTTGACTAGAAACACCTGACCAAACAAAACAACAACTTGAACTCAACAATTTCACAGCCTCTAATGAAAAACAAAGCCTAAACAAAAACTGTTCTCACAGCCCATCTATTTGCGTGACACAGCAACTTGCATCTTAGACCATCTTTCTCCAAATAAGTTGTGTAAGATTTTCAATGTCAAATGTGCAGTTATGTAAGAGTCAAAAATCTATATAAACTCAATACTACACTTTGTTTCACCTTAACAAAAACCTCACCAGTAAATTTGCCCTCCAAAATTATATTACAGCAAAAAACGCAGCCTTGGAATTTTTGAAAATCAAGTATTGGTATCCCCAAGTAATGCCTTGCACATTTTCTATGCTTGATAATTGGTGCATGGATAGGTAAATGGATGGATGGTACATGGGTGTGTGGATGGATGGATGGATGGGAGTTTCAGTAAGTAAGCAGGTAAATTATATGTATTCATAGCTCCATGGCAGGAAATTTAACTAACACAACCTACATGCTTCCATGGGTACATCTGAGTGGTTACAGTGTTTCACTCCTATTCAAAAAAAAAAAATACTCTTGAAAATTTATTGGTACTTTCCATTGGTATTTTCTCTTTATTTTCAGAAAACTTATTATTCTGCCATTGACTTCTCTGAAAGCACTAGCAGCCAGGTGAATGACAGCAGTATGACTTAGTTTAGAGACTGTCTTAGAGACCTCAAAGACTGGAAATTGTTATTCTTAATCTTTCTTTACTTGCATTTTAGCCTACTCGTGGTGTTAGAAGGAAAGATTATAAGAAAACTCATCATTAGCTTAGCAGAATGTCAGTGTTTCCAAATAAAGAGAACTACAGCAGACCCTGGATTCAGTTCTTTGTGTTTTTAAATGCCCTGGGAAGTGTGTTTCTGTGAAGTGCCCTTTAGAGCAGCTCATTCCATATTGCAGAGTTATAGCAGCTGCTGCTGTGTCCCTAACTTGCTCCTCTCTCCACATCCTGAGCTATTTTCCTTCTTTTCAATGTTCCTCACATTAGGCAAAGTCACTGAGATTCTGTATCAAATGTGTCCCTGATATAGACAAGGACTCAGGAGACCAGAGACTAAGAAGTGAAAAATTACAACTCAGATTCCTAAAATAATCATTTCAGTTTCCATAAAAGATTTTCCCACTGGAATCATTTTCATTTGAGCTTTGTCCAGCGCCATTAAACAATGTTCTGCCTGCTTGAAAGTTATAAGGAGCTCAAACACAGACAATAGCAGTTGGAGCTTGTGTGCATGAAAATGTCTGCTGTTTTCTGCAGGGTAACCCTTTCTCAAACAGGAAGGGGATCAGGAGACAGACGGAGGGAGGAAGGAGAAGGGAAGGGGATAAAAAAAATAATAATATGTATTATGTGCATGTACCAACTCCCCACAGCATTACATACTACAGACATGTTCTAATCAAAAAGTTTTTTAAAAAGGAAATATAGGTCCAGGGATATATCTCAATGGCACAAGCACCTGCCTGACAAGTGCAAGGTTCTGAGTTCAATCCCCAGTACCAAAAAAAAGGAAAGAAAGAAAGAAATATAGAAAGCTCTTTCCATGTTTCTGTATAGTTACCTGCTACTGTTGTTTGGTCCATGTGTGGCATGGTACCCCAGATGCCTCTAGGACATTTGAGGGAGTCGTTATGTCATTGAAGCATGACCACAAAGACTGAGGATCCCTGGCCCATCCTCACCCTCCTCTGCCCTGATCCCAAGTGAGAACTTTATGCTCCAATGCACATTCTCTCCATTGTCATTTGCATCAGAAAGTAGTGCATTCAAATGGGGATCCTTGCCAAGCCTGCACTCTCTTCTTTGAACTGTGAGCTAAATAACCTTTTCCTCTTTATAAATTAGGTACCTTGGGTATTTTGTTGTCATTTGAAGATGATTAACAACAGTTATCTATATTGAAATGCATGAAAGTATCAAAGATTCTTCTCTCTAGCTTAATAGCCTATCTGTTAATTCCCAATTAAAGGAGGACACTTCACGATTATGGGATATTTCATGAATGTTAGTTCTTCACCTGGAGTAATTTGCTTAACCTTCTTAAGCCTAAGTTTGCTCATGCATAAAGTGAAAGAAAATATTCGCCTCACAAAGTTGTTGAAAAGATTCATTCGGTGAACAGTCTTTGAGACACTGGCCATATAAGTGTCTCTAGTGGGTACTGGAGCTCGAAAGGTCCAAGAAATCAGGAAGCTCACAGGTGAGAGAGACACACAGACTGACAATACATGTAGGTCAGTGGGGATGTCATAGCTCGGAAAACTGGATTCAGAGCCCTTCAGGCCTGAGCTGAAATTCTGCTGCAGCCATCTTGTCATTGTATGATACTGAGGAAAGATTCAGCCTCTCTGAGCCTACCCTTATACACAGATATAATAATGTGTTCTCCTATAATCATTAGATTACATACAGTATCCAGCCCATGAAAGTATTAAGTGTAATGGGAAACACAGATGACACAACATTCCTGAGCAACATAGCATCTGATAAGCAGTAGGTACATTGTGAATGTTAGCTATGCCCTTGTCCATATCACCTCTTTCATCACAAATAAGATCCTTTGCTAATTTGCATAAGGCAAACAATGAACCTGAGGTCTCAGAGATTTAAGACTGGGAGAAGAGCCCAGTAGCCAGCTGCCTAGAAATCTCAGGCTGACTCTTTCTAGAAAGGGAAGTACAGCTGTGGGTTTAATGGGTGGTGAGTGATTGGAGTGAAGCCAGGGCAGACCAGGGTAGAGCACAGGCAAATCATCCTCAGACCATGGGTCTGGGGCAGCCATGACTCATTCTCCCAATGAGAATTCTTGGAGAGGCAGCAGATGTACAGACAGCAGATGCTATGTACTGGCCCAGTCACTGCAGTCAGAAGCCATGGCCTTGCACAGTGGTGACTACTGACACCAGGAAGGAGGAGGGTGGAGAGTGCTCTGTGATTATGGACATGGGAATTGCACGTGCTGAGCGCACTCTGCTGCACGCAAGACTTTACTAACTTAGATGACACAAGTGTTGAGGATTCTCCTGGAGGTTGGAAACAGACCCATGTCAAACTGACTCAAGCAAAAGATTAAAATTTTGCTATCCCACCTAGTGAAGAGATCCAACTTCAGTCAATGCTAGACCTGGGTTCTCAAGGAGCCAGCACCCCAACACTAAGAACCTGTCTTCTTCCTTTCAAACCTGTTTTCCTCTATTTTCATTCTTCTCTCAAAACTGTTCTCATGGACAGGAAAGATTACCAAAAGCAGGTTTGTTCTTTGTTATTTCAGGAACACCAACAAAAATAAATAAATAGTCTTTGTCAATAGTTTCAGCAAATGTTACAAGACTCCTATTGGCTCTGAGTGGCCAAGCTCAAGTGATGACTGCCTGATCTGCATCATGCCATCTCCTCCCATCAAGAAAAGATTGGACCCATCAAACGCACCTCTCCTGAGAATGGAGGAGAAGGAGGTTCTCAAAGGAAAATAATTGTATTATTATACAGGCAGGCCATGAACCTGGGCATAAAAACTCCAGGTATCTGCTACATTTCCCTGCTCTTGTTTTTCTACACATACGTAACATGTCAGAGTGTACAGTCAGTAGTTAACCAATCTCAGATGATTTCAGCAAGAGTAAAAAGAGAAACAGACTAAAAATGCCATTGTAGCAGTTAATTATGTCAAATTTATCACCCTGAATGATCATGCAACACTTAACCTTAAGTACGCCACACTGTCTAGTTTTGTTTTATTTTAAGAAATGTGAGACGAGGCTTACAAACCTAGCAGATACAACTGTGACTTACAAAATGAAAAAAGTAAACAAGAAGCATGATTTGACATGATTTAATAAAAGATGTGTTTCCACCACTTCTCCTGGGATCCTCAGCCCATTTTCTTTCTACTGACAGTTATTATCTCTACCTTTATTGAACAAAGGAACTCAGAATCCAGCTGCTGAGGATCAGTAAAGAAAATCATTCTTTTATTAATAAGATTGTTATTAACAGGGGAAAAATCCATGTTTGGGCATTGGCACTGAAGTTACAGACCATTTAGAAGAAATATGGCTAACTAGAGCCAACATTATTTCAGGCAATTTCATGATCAAACGTCCTATTAGGTTGTTTAAAATTTTTATAGTGATTGTAAATCAGAACTATTTTCTATTTGCCCTAAATATTTAGGTGCTACAGGGAAAGCAGATCAAATTATAGGGTATTGTGCACATTTTTTACTGGGATCTCCTAGGGATATAAATCACCCTACTTGCAGCATGGAGTTTGTCAGTAAACATGTTTGTGAAAACAACATTTGAATCTCCTCCAGAGCTCTCATTAAACAAATAATTTAGTTAACAAAGGCACTATATATTTTTTCTTTGTTTAAGTTGGGGACCACGTTTTAAGAGTCAAAGGATGCTACTCAAAGTTTCCCCCGAGATCCTATACGAATAAGTTTTGAGCTACTTTATTCCACTCTTCATCCTCAAATAAAAACATGGAACAAGAATCAGAAGAAAACAGGAAAAGCAAGCAGATGTCAATAGACATGTTGGAAGAAATTCTTCTTTCTAGAAACAAAAGGTCAATATCTATTAAACTTTGAGATCCATAGTCCTTGTAGAGCTTTAGCCTACTGATATACTCATGCATGTACATAAAGATAGATGTACCAGGCTATTTAATGCAACCTTGGTTATAGTAGCTAAAGAGCAAAAATGACCCAATGTCTTTCACTATTGCACTGATTAAATCTTATACCTCACAGTGGGATTGTGCCTTTTCTAAATTGTGTTTCTCTGAATTGTGACCATCCATATTAATTTGGATTAGGTTCAACTATGGGTGACTGCAAGCCTCAAAATGACCACTGCCTAAATAAGATAAAAGTTTTTCTCCTTAGTTTAATAAAATTAAATATAGTCTGACTAAGATTGAAAAAGCAATCCATAGTTTCAGAGAAACTATAACCTCCTAGCCTATTGTTCTGCGTGGGTGTCCTCTGATTTTAAATTTATCTCATAGTGTAGGATAGCTGCTGGAGCTCCAGCTATTATATTCTTACTCTAGCTAGAAGCAAAGAAAACTGGCAAAAGACCACACATCCTGATGGTAAGGAAACTCCCCAGAAACCACACATACTGTATTTGCTTGTAGAAACTTATCCACATAAATACACTTAGTTGCTTGGAAAACTATGTTACTATAGTTTTGTTGTATTACAAATCATCACCCCAACACTCAGTAGCTCAAAACAGAAAGCAGGTCTTTCACACATGATTCCATAAGCAAGTAGTTTGGGGTGGGTACAGCTGAGCAGTTTTCTGGTCTTGAATGAACCTATTTCATGTACTAGCAGTTGGCTAGTTGCCAGGGTGGTTGCAAACTGGCTGGTCTAAGACACCCTCCAAGGAGATCCTTGGTGTCTTCCTGTAGTCTCGTGTCCTCCAGAAGGCCAAGCAATGGCTTGTTCAGATGTGGCTGGGCTCCAAGAGATTCAGTGGAAGTGTGCAAGGTCCCCTGAGGTTTGGACTTAAAACTGACACAATATTACTTCTGTCACACTATACTGGTCAAAACAAGTCACAGGATGGTCCTGCACGCAAATGTAAAGATTCCAGGTCTACACAGAAAAAGGTTATAAAGTCACGTTGCAAAGGAATGTGCCTTCAGAGAAAGGAGAATTTATGGCCATTGTTATAAGAACTGTTCCACAAAATTATGATCTTTATTCTGGGGAACAAAGTACCCAGCTAAAAATTAGCAAAAGGGAGAGATGAATATTGGAAGGCTGCTTGCATCTTCTGTGACATACATTTTTAACGAGCTTTTTTGTAGCGAAAGAGTCTTGGTATGTAGCACAGGCTATCCTTGAACTCACTAAATTCTCCAGACTGGGCTTCAGTTTATGACCCTCTTGCATCAGCCTCCTGCCTGGGATTTCAGATATGCACCACCATGCCCAGCTTTAAAGCTCCATTTTCAATGCAGTTCTTACAAGTTTCCTTGACTCATCGAGCTAGAACTATACTCTGAAGATATTTTTACCTGTATCTTTAGTGAAAGGTACTGACACTTCAATTAGTGTGTGGGGTAATAGAAGGGAAGAATTGAGCCATGCTCTGAAGACACAGGAACTCGGATCCCATCTTGACTGATACATAAACATTTCTGTTGAAACAAGTGTCTCACTTATCTGAAAGTAATAAATCCCTTGTTTAAATGTCAGGACTATGGGACCGATATTTTGGCTTTCTTTTTTTTTTTATATTTTGGCTTTCAACAAACCCACAAGACTTATAAAGAATCCAGGTGATCAAAAGGAGAAGAGGTCAAATACTGAAATCTGGAAGGAATCCCTTAGTATCCAGGACATGAATAGATGCACACACACCCCCATCAGAGAGGATGTTGGAACTGGTCCATGGACACGTTGGCATTTTCTTTCTCCCTTTGTTATTCTTTTCCCCTCTCGGAATGAGCAGAATATAAATCAGTAGCCTACAGTACTTCTGGTTAACAAGGTTCTCATTTGGGAGGTTGCAGCCTAGGAGGCTATTAAAAAGAGAAAGAAAAGCTTCTTCTATAAACAGTTTCTGCCAGCTGCTGGGAGTTGGAGAGGAGGGAGGGCACTGGGGCGATAGCACAGAGCAGGACCATTAAGGGAAGAAAATCTGTAGAGTAAGAATTCTCAAACCACCACTCTGGCATAGGATCCATGAATAGAAGCTCAAGGTGCCACAAGAGACTCCCCTGGCAGGGAAGGATGACAGGGAGAGAAGCTTCTGCCAACCCAAAAGGGCCCCCGCCATGAGCAGCGTGAGGCAAGGGACATAGCAACCTGCAGGCGCTTCCAAAATGTTTAAAACCACATGCTTTCAATTTCAAGAAGGAGGCGGGGTGGCCTCCTGCCTGCCATCAGCCCTGCAAGAATCCTAACAAGGGCTTGCACTCACTGGTGGTACCGTGTGCCAACACCAGATTCAATACTATTCAAGCACTCATTATTTCAATTAGTCTTTGCCAGGCTGGAGCTAATTATGGTCCTGTTTTAACAATGAGCCTAGTGATGCTCATAATCCTCTCAAGTCTACCTAGCTAAGAAAGGGGAGAGCTAGAGTTCAAAATCTATTTCTCTAGCTGCACAAGCCATACACTTGGGCCTCTACACTCTATTTGCCTTTTATTTGATGAAAGAGTCATTGAGGATGCGTACCCAATCTCATCATAACATTGTCCTTCTCCAAGACTATTCAGGGGATGAGACTGTTGGTGGAAAATGCCTATTTCACTGAAGAGCTCCTGAACTTTGGGAAATACAGCAGAGTTTACATATAAGAATGAAGATGTACAGACTGAGGTGTAACTCAGTAACAGACCATGTACCACGTGTGAGATGCTGAGTTCTAGCACCAGTGCCACAAAAAAAAAAAAATTAGCAAAAGAAGCAACATCATACACAAGGAATGTAAACACTATATTGCAAAAACGTACCAAAAAAAAAAAATGAAGGAGATCCAGAAATAGATAAGGGGGAAGGGAGAGGAAGGAAGGGCAATGAAGAGTAGAAATTGAGATGTATTATGGACATGTACCAGTTCCCCACAAGAAATGTAAACATTATGTACTACAAATATGTACTAACAAAAATTTTTAAAGAAGAGATTAAGGAGTGTCATGATTTATGTTGGTGGCCCCCAGGCCACATGCCTTTGCATTATGCATTTGTGATTGGTTCATTGTCTAGTGCTTGGATTGATGGTGTCAGTGCTACACCCTCCTAGGGGGTGGAGCCGGGATGTGATGTA
>PVJX010051267.1:0-10378 GCA_004027295.1 Dolichotis patagonum | reverse complement strand
TTGTCATAGATGGCCTTTATCATATTGAGGTAAAGACCATCTATTCCCATTCTGTGTAAGGTTCTTATCATGAATGAGTGTTGGACTTTATCAAAAGCTTTTTCTGCATCTATAGAGATGATCATGTGGTTCTTCCTTTTGGCTCTATTGATATGGTGGATTACATTTATTAATTTAGGTATTTTGAACCATCCCTGCATTCCTGGGCTGAATCCCACTTGGTCATAGTGTATAATCTTCTTGATGATTTGTTGCATCCTGTTTGCTAATATTTTATTGAGAATTTTTGCATCTATGTTCATGTGGGAGATTGGCCTGTAGTTCTCTTTTTTAATTGGGTCTTTCTCAGGTTTTGGTACTAGAGTAATATTTGCTTCCAGGAATGACTTAGGAAGAATTTCTTCCCTTTCAATTTCATTGAAGAGTTTGAGGAGTGTTGGAATTAAGTCTTTGTATTTCTTGTAGAGTTCCGCAGTGAATCCATCTGGGCCTGGACTCTTCTTTGTTGGCAAGGACTTAATTACATTTTCCATTTCATTAGTAGAAATTGGGTTATTCAGCAGTTTTACATCTTCCTGATCCAGCTTCAGTAGTTCATATATCTAGGAATCTATTTTTCTGTGTTATTGAACCTATGAGAGTAGAGGTTTTTGAAATAGGTATTGATGATCTTTTGTACTTCCGCAAAGTCTGTAGTAATTTCACCTTTTTCATTCCTTATTTCATGAATTTGAGTTTTTTCTGTCCTTTCTTTAACATGGTTGGCTAGGGGCTTATTAATTTTATTTATTCTTTCAAAGAATCAACTCTTGGATTCATTGATTCTTTGAATTGTTTTCTTATTCTCTACTGCATTAATTTCTGCTCTGATCTTTATAATTTCCTCCCTTCTTTTGGCTTTGGGCTTGGCTTGCTCTTCTTTTTCTAGATGTTTGAGTTGTAGCAGGAGGTTGTTTATTTGTGTTCATTCTGTCTTCCTGATGTGGGAATTCAGTGCAATAAATTGTTCTTTGAGGACTGCTTTGATTGTATCCCACAAATTCTGGTAAGTTGTGCTTGTATTTTTGTTTGCTTGTAGATATTGTTTAATTTCTTCTTAATTTCCTCCATGACCCACTGATTGCTCAAGAGTATATTACTTAGTTTCCATGTGTTTTTGAGGTTTTTGCAGTTGCTTTTATCATTAATTTCTAATTTCATGACACTATGATCTGATAACATGCATGGGATAGTTTCAATTCTTTTGCATTTACTTAAATATGTTCTGTGGCCAGGTATATGTTCTATTTTAGAAAATGTCCCATGCACTGCTGAGAAGAATGTATATTCTGATGTTTTTGGATGGAAAAATATATGTATGTCTATCAAGTCCATTTGTTCACAGGTGTGATTCAGTTATGTTATTTCTTTGCTGATTTTCTTTCTAGTTGATCTGTCCCTTTGTGTCAATGTCATGTTAAATCCTCCTGTTATAATTGTGTTATTGCATATTTGATTTTTTCATTTCTGTTAATATTTGCTTTATATAGCTGGGTGCTCTGGAATTTGGTGCATATATATTTAGGATTGTTATCTCTTGCTCTTGAAGTTTTTGCCTAGCTAGTATGTAGTGACCTTCTTTATCTCTTTTGTTCATTGGTTTGAAATACACATTGTCTGCAAACAGATTAGCTACTCCCGCTTTTTTTTTGGTTTCCTGTTGCAAGAAGTATTGTTTTCCATCCTTTGACCTTTCAGTCTATGGGTTTCCTTTTGGATTAGATGGGTTTCTTGTAGACAGCATATGGTTGGATGTTGTTTCTTGATCCATTCTGCCAGTCTGTTTCTTGTGATTGGTCAGTTGAGGCCATTTACATTAATGGTTATAACTGTTATATATTGTTTTATTGTTGACATGTTATCTTTCTGCTGTTGTATGTTTAGCTTTCCATTCTATTTAATTGTGTGCCTTGCTTGGTGGTTTTATCCTATGTGTATCTAGAATATCTTTCAATATTCTTTGTAGGGTCGGTTTGGTGGTCATGAAGTTTTTCAGCTGTTCATTGCCATGGAAGTATCTTATTTCTCAATCCATTTTGAAGGACAGTTTTGCAGGGTATGTCAGTCTGGGTTGGAAGTGGTTTTCCTTTAGGATCTGAAATACTTCACTCCTTGCTCTTCTTGACTTCATTGTTTGTGTTGAGAAGTCTGCTGTGATTCTGATAGGTTTTCCTAGACAGGTGATCTGTCTTTTCTCTTTAACAGCTTTCAGTATTCTGTTCTTATGTTGGATTTCTGGGATGGTGATTATTATGTGTCTGGGTGTAGTTTTATTTTGATTTTGGTTATTATGAGTTCTATATGCTTCACTAATCCAAATGTCAGTTTCCATTCTCATGTTTGGGAAGTTTTCAGCTATTATTTCTGTATATATCCTCTTGATATCATTTGGGCTGTCCCCTTCTTTTTCGTTCATCCCTATTAATCTTATGTTATTTTTCTTTGCATCATCTTGCAGCTGTTGAATTGTTATTTCTTTGTTATTTTTAAATAACAAAGATGACAAAATACAAAAATGACAAAAATTGTGATTCTTTATTTTTAAAAGATCTTTCCTTTCTTGTTCACTAGCTGCAATCTTATCTTCAAGGTCTGAAATTCTATCTTCACTTTTGTTGAGGCAGTTTTGACAGCTTTCAATAGAATTTTTGATTTCCTATATATCTCTGTGAATCTACTTTATGTATTGTTTGTTTCTTATAATTTTCATTCAGGGATTCTATCTGTTTGCTTTGTTCCTCTAATTTTTTTAGCTGTGTCTTCACTAAATGTGTTCACTATTTCTTTCACTACTTTTATCATTTCTTCTTTTACCTGGGCAATTATTTCTGATTTGGATCTCTCCATAGCTTCCCCTAGTTGCTTCTTTATTTCAGTTGATATCATTTCAGCCATTTCAGGTGTATGGCTTCTATTTTCTTCTATGTACATGGCTCCTAGGCTTTCTTGGGGTGGCCTGGAGATTTGAGCCTGCCTTTTGGTCTTTCCTTTTGTCATTTTTCTTTATTTCCTCGGTTTGAGTGGTGTTCCAAAGCTTCCTCTGGGTGTGTGGCGAATCACCTCCTGCAACCTCAGCTCCTGGAGCAGTCTCAGCTCCCCTGAAGGCTCTTTGCTCCCTTAATTGAGAGGCAGAAGCTGGGCATGGTGAATTGGGGCCGGTGGAACCCCCGGGGTACAATTCCCTGTCCTAGGTGTGTGGATATGAACTCAACCGTTGACAGTGCTGGTCTTAAGCTCTCCACAGGCCAGCCTAAATGAGCCCAGAGTCCTTGTGTGCAGTCTCTGCCTCCTGAACTGAAAGAAGGCTGCTGGGTATGGTCGACTCAGGCCCTCAAATCTGCTGGGCCCAATCCAGCGACTCCTGTAGCTCCCCAGAAACTCATACGCCAGGAGTGTAGGTCTCCAACTTTCCCTGGTCACTGGTACTCCCCTCAGGCAATCTCCACTCCCCTGCAGGCTCTTGGCTCCCTTAATTGAGAGACAGAAGCTGAGCATGGAACTTTATATTTTTCATTGAACATTTCTCTCCTTCTTTTGTGTTCTTCCATTCTTCTGTCTGTGTCTTCTTGAGAGGTGCTTAGCATTTCTTTTATTAATCTACTTTTTTCTTGCTTAACTTGAATTAATATTTCAGTTTTGAGCTCGTCTACAAGGTCCTGAAGATATCTCTTTATGTCCACTGACACCGTGTTTGATGTTGCATGTTTGCTGCCCTCAATCTCTTTTGTATTTACCTCTCTTGGATCAATATTCTCAGAGTTGTGGGCTGGGGGCTTTTTCTTATTTCTTTCTCTTGTCATGTTTTTGGTTCCTTCCATACGAGTGTATAGTGGCGCTCCCAGCTCCTTTCCTTGTTGGCTATAGTTCCTCTAAAGCATGCTTGCTAGGGGTTTCTGCCCTCTCCAGTCCACTGTCAGTCACTGAGGTGCAGACAGGGGCAGTATATGCTGGCTCCTCCCTTTCAGGCCAGCCAACCTTTGGGGGCCTTCACTGCATCAGTGCGTGCTGTGCATAGGGAATTGGTTTGGGATGACTTATTGGGTCCCAGTCAGGGCTGTGACCCAGGCCAAGCAGATCCCACCAGTCTGCTCTGGGAGGGGAGCAACCAAGTGAAGTCACTGCTGAGGCCCATGCTGCCCGACTCCAACATGTCATCCAGTTTGTCGCCCCTTTCCTGTGGGAGGGTCTTATTCCCAGCACTCACCTCGGTTTAATGCTGGTCCTTCTCTGGCTCCATTCTCCATTGGACTCCCTGGCCTGGCTGCAGCATGAGTCCCCGGCGCCTCTGCGCTAGTCGCACGTGGGGAGGCTCAGCTTCATGTGCGGGCTGCTCAAGCCAGTTGCAGTGGCATGGGTTTGGGCACTCAGGCCGGACTCGGGCACAAATTTAGGTGGCTCAGCAAGAGCCCCATGCTTGCGAATCTTAGCTTCTCTAATGGTAGAACCCCTGGACTTTGTATTCTAGCAGCTTGTTTCCCTTCAGTTTCTTCCTGGGTTGAGAGAATCCATCTCCCTCTGTCTAGACCTCTCCAGGATGTTTTATTCTGCCATCTGAGCTGTTTCTCTCAGAGAAGTTCCTTATCTGCTGCTTACTGGTCTGCCATCTGTAGCTCCTCCCCATAATTCATTCTTAATGCTATGTTAAATTATTTTTTAAATTTAATTTTGGTTTATTTCTTGCTGCTGTACAGAAATCCAATGCTTTGGATATGCTGGCCTTCCTGTAGTGTTAATGAATTTATTTTGTTTTGATAGTATTTCAGTGGTATATTGGAATTTTCTTCATAAAAGAAAAGGTCAACTGCAGATAGAAATGTTTCACTTTTTAATCTGGGTGCTTTTTATTATATTTTTCTTACCTAATTGCCCTAGTTGCAGCTTCTAGTGCAATGTTTCATAGAAGTGGTTACAGTGAACATCTCTTGATATAGCCATATTAGAATAAATTTTGTCTTAGTTATTTTTCTCATTATTGAGACAAAACACTCAACACCCAAAGTCAAAGGAGGAAAGCTTTATTTCAACTCACTCTTTGTAGAGGTTTTAGTTCATAATCCACTGGCCTAAAGACAGGGTTGCATGGCAACGGGCCATTGCCAAAGTGAAGCAGTCCATGGCAAAACAGATCAGGCAGAAGACAGCAAGAAACAAGTTACAGGCAACGACTACTAAGTCAGCATCTCTCTGTCCCTTGTGTCTTACTCTGACTACCCGTCCTTGGGGCAGGTAGCCCTCACACCTTTACTCCTAGCATCACACATCGTAGATCCAGTTACCTCCAAAAAGCCCCACCTGTGACTGCATGAGGCTTTGGGGGGGGGGACATCTAGACATAAGCCATAACACAGTCTTTCATCATTAAGTATGATGTTGGTTGTGAGTTCTTCACAGGGAACCTTTGTCAGGTTGGGAAAGTTGCCTTCTTTTCCTAGTTTGCTGAGTATACTCTTAACATTTTTTGCATTTTTAAATTAGTACACATTTGTAGTATGTAATGTCTACATGCCTTGTGGGTAATTAGTACATGTACATAATACAATTTAATTTTTTCCCCATTCTTTTTCCCTTCCATCCCTTTCCCTTCCCTTTCCCATCCCTTTTCCTTTTTTTTGTATGGTGAACCAAATTCATGAAGTGCTGTGCCACTGAGCTATATCCCCTAGCTCTTCACCCATCTTTTAAGGAAATGAAAAAACAGAATTAAAATGTGTTAGGTACATATACCAACCCCACATAAGGAATGTAAATATTATGTATTGCAAACATGTACAAAAAGCATACCTTTAACTCTTAATGGAGGATGAACAATAAATCACTGTGTTTATTTAGATCTCAATGTCTCTAATTTATATTAATAGCTAGAGAAAGATTCAAAACCCTTGCATTTACTGTTGCAACAGGTTACTTTTCCCCTTCCCCAAATCTCCATGACTATGAGTGTCCAGGCTAGGAGGTCAAAGAACTGTTAAGTCTGTACAAGTAGAAGTCAGAGATCAGGGAGATGGGGCCACCCAGAGTCTAAGAACTCCTAAGTCCAGACCTGAAGGGAGGCAGGGGAACCAGAGTTGGGCCAGTATAAATTAGAATCTGGAAACCTGTGGTCAGGAAGTCACACTCAGGTCCTCAATGAACATGGGAAGATGGAGAATCCATTCCAGAGTTTTCAGAAGCAGGCTTTCATTTTAATAGTGGTTCCATTCCAAATGTGGAAATAAGCATTGTAATGTTTACTGGGAAAACTTTCATTATGCAGGAGATGTTTAACTTTTGTGGAAACAAGCATTGTAATGTTTACTGGGAAAAATTTTCATTATGCAGGAGATGTTTAACTTTTTTGTTTTGTTCTGACTTTTTTCTTTTTTGAATACAATAAAATATTGCTTTTAAAAACCTGTTGTAAATTTATTTTTAGGAAAGCCTCTACATCAGTTGCTTGTAAAGTCAAGCAGCTGAGAACAAGAAGTGAATGAACACAAGTCAGTGGACTAACTCAATCTATAACAGTTCAAGCTACTTTAAGAAACACAAACAGAGCTTCGGTAGGGGCAAGACAGATATGGCTAGGGTTATCCCAGAAGAAGGCTCCAAATCTGAGAAAAGAACCAGGAACAGTTCAAGAGAAAGCCAGGCATCAGTGCTGGTGGAAATGACTAAAGTTACAAATCACCAGCTATGAGGCAGAGCAGAAGCAGGTCCAGGTAGTTCCAGCTTTGGGGATGGCAGTGCTTCTGTGGCAACCTCAGGTCTTGCCCCATGGGCACACACTTGTCAGCCCTCTGGACATGGTCACCAGCTGAGTTTCTGACAGAGTAGAACTCTGAGTGTATCATGTGTCTGATCCAATATGGGATAATGCAATGTCTAGCAGGCAAATTCAGTGGTTAGGAATTTTATACCAATAAGGTAAATTATAAATGGAAAAGAAAGAAAAATCATAGCGAGCTATTTTGATGGATAGACCTGTTTGTTCATTATAATAATTATGTACCTTATTTTGGGTGAATGTAATTATAAGCAAAATTGACAGCAGAATTATAAATGTTTTAATAGATTTTCCTAAAGGTCATATCCAACATAATAGGGTGATTATGTGTATGTTTCAAAATATTTTATAACCTGCTTTTTGCAGGACCATTCAATTTAAATGTGTAACTATTTTAAAAATTATTTCCTTTTCAGAAGATAATCGGTTTAGTTTATGTGGTGGTTGTTTTGAACAGGAACTTACTCCATCTATTTCCCTACAGTATAAATGAAATACTGTATCTGTTAGACAAATGTTTCTAAGGCTTCAGATTCCTTCATTTTCTTGACAAATTTTCACTGGAGACTGGCAGACAATTGTGAAATGACAGTGACAGCAACAGAAGAAAACTGCTAACCGTGGTCATGTGCCCCAGGAAGAGACCCCAGAAGAAGCCAACCCCTTCCTTTGAGCCAGCTGGTGCACAGGCTGGGAGACAAGAAGTGCCAGGCTCCCCTTTAACCCCCCTGCCGTAAGCGACCAGCTGATTTGGAGAAACATAGGCTGAGATGATAGTCACTGAGGTGAAAAAAATAACGTAATGCCTGTATTGTTTGACTGACTTTGCAGGCTTACAGCTAATAGTCTGATCATCTATTCAGAGGATGGCAATATGCAATATAGCAACTATGGGTGATTTTCTTCTAAAGGTGGTAGCCAATGTTAATTCAATATTATCTTGTTTTGAAGTCTTATATCATTTTCATTGTTTTGTTTTATTTTATTTTATTATATCTGACGGCATGGGCTATTTCAAAGATAACAAGATGTATTATGGTAGCCATTGTTGATTTCCTGTTATCTTCTTTTGAAGTCCTGTATCACTTTCACTGTTTTGTTTTGATTGGTTTTACTCTGTTTTTTTAAAAAATTTTATTATGTCTATATTTTGTTTGATTTTATTATGTCTGCTATTGTTCTTGTTTGGTTACTTTGCAAGCTTGGAAAAAAATACTGTAACTCTGAAACCTTTCCATTGTAATAGGTAACACAAATTGTAGCAAACATTGCCCATGCTTCCAAATTTACTGAGAAATTGTTGATTGTCTTTCAGAGAATATTAAAATATTCAGATCTCAGAACATTTATCTATCTTTCATAGGTATCAAAGTTCATTTGAATACCTTGAAATGATTTTTCCACAAGACTCCATCTATAGTTTGTGACTCTGATGTATGTGAAATGAGAAGTTAAAATTTCTGTTTCTCACCCTGAGTCATGATGATATATGGGGTGAAAGGAAGCGGAAATGTCAAAGACAAACTCATCCAGCAATAGTTCATTAAACAGGTATGATTTCCATATCTAATATGCATGTGGATGTGATGCTTGCATGGCGGATTTCCAGAGGTTGGAGAATAATAGGATGTTGAAAGAATACATCAGATTCACCCAGAGCATTTGTTAAAATTTGTAAAAAAAAAAAAAAGTCCCACCTTCTCTTCCAACCATCACCCTCAGACCTATCATGTTGGAATCCCTACTTGGAATTCAAGGTATCTATTCCTTTAAGCAGTGTCTTTGGGTGATTCTGAAGTCTAAACCAGTTTTGAAACTATTAATATTTTCCAGTTTTTGTATTGTACAGAAAAGGAGACTTGACAAGGATAAGCGGCCCATGGCATCGTAACCATAGATGGTCAGAAAATGCAGTGTATGTCAGTGACTGACTAAGACCATGCAGCTGTGGGTGACAGTTTCATTCTGCGATTCATGTGAAAAGCACCACCTTGTCCATTGCCCAGTGGTGGGTGATGTCTCAGTTACAGCTGTACCTTCTCCCTCTTCCTTCTCTTACTTCTCTCATGCCTGAGAGGTGCTGATCATGAGGGAAACCCACAGCAATCTCCTGCACACAGATCTCCTTAGCAGCTGTTTCCTGGGAAACCCAGCCTGAGACAGAGATCAGATAGATGGCAGATGCACAAAGCCTTTCTCGCCCAACCAGCCATGAGTCTTTCTGTGGCATGCCACCAATGATGTTAATCTTACTTTTCTTAAATGTTGTGATAAAACTCATAGAGGAGACATCCTTGAGGAAGCAATACTGAAGACAAACTAGCTTTTACAGTTGCCCTTCCAGAATAACTTTATTCAGTTTACTATACTGTTAGGTGAGACATAATTGCCTCAATCAAGATTGGGTTGCATATACCCTGGTGGTCCCATAGGAGTAAATTACCTATTTCAGCATGTTGCTCACACAACCATGAAATCACTTAAAGATTCGCTTCTTAGATTCTATCCTTGTTGCTAAGTGACACATGACTGAACTTCTCTGCATAACTTAATCAAAAGTAATGGTAAAAATGACCTATGAAGGAATTCCTATGTATTGTATTAAGACTGCAAATTTTTGTTTTAACCTTACACATTCTTTGGTAGAGTATTTTTTATTTCTGAATTATTGTTTCTGTGCAGAATTCTGGAAAATTGCCTCTGAAATATCAGCACAGATATTTAACTCTTTCACAAATGTTTAATATATATTTGGAAAATGATCAAGTGATTTAGTTAGGTGAAGTTCTCAGGAAATATTTCTGTAAATATTGGAATTTTAGTAAGCATTAAAACAGGACTAGAATTTTAGATATCTAATATAAATAGGCACATTTAAGATTAAAAAGCAAGGTTACTAAATTGTCTTAGAAACAAGTTTATTATATCATGCTGATAGAAAAACTGTTTGTTAGAAAGTTTGTTGGTTTTTTTTAAAGCAGAATATATTTATTAAGAGAAAGAAAGCTTCTGTCCAAGAGAGAGACAGAAGGGTTCCCCAGTGGGTTACCAAAGATCCTGCCTTTTCTAGGGACTTATAGAGCAAAACCACAGGGTGAGGCAGGTCCAAGGTGGGGGAAAATGGGAAATCACAAGGCAGATGGGCATGAAGTGGGACAGAACTATGGTCAACCAGTAAGATTACAAGTGTGATTGCTCAGGTAAAACTGATTAAATCGACATCAAATGCGGAAGCCAGTCACTAGCAAGCAGGGATCAATACAGAACAGGGCCTTTGCATGTTAGGGGGCTGGATTAATGGCTCCTTCTGGCTTCTTAAGGGTGATTGGTATCTATTTAGAATATCAATCCCTGGTGTTTATACTTAGGGTGTTGGTGCATTTGTTTTATCTTTTTGTCTGGCCCACAGCAGGAGGTGGTACCCCCTCCACCACCACTTCCCACAGGTCTTCTGCCCCAGCTCCTTTGAGACCTGTCCTATTTGACTGCCTGTAGTATTCTAATTTAGCTACCTATAACAGAAAAAAATTAACCCACTCATTCTCACAGGAAGCCCATATCCGTGCCATAATCAGA
>PVJX010051266.1:0-10367 GCA_004027295.1 Dolichotis patagonum | reverse complement strand
TCCCAAATGGACAGCCTGAGATGCTGCTTTCTGGGAGACTTCCTGGGCGTGAAGGGCGGGGCTACGGGCCCAAACACACCTGGCGCAGATGCCGATCTCCAGGCAGTTCCCTGCGGATGAAGGGCGGGCCTACCAGCCCCAAAGAGTCCCACCGAGATGCAGGTCCGCGCAGACTTTCAATCCAAACAGCTCAGGCCACTGTAAGGTCCGCGACTTTGGAGTCCCAAACGGACAGCCTGAGATGCTGCTTTCTGGGAGACTTCCTTGGCCTTTGCATATTTTTCAGGAGTATTAACTCTTGAAAATTACTGATCTTATATAGTTTTCCCATTACAGAAAACATAAATTAGAAAATAGTATCAGTGCTTATGTGGAGATAATTACAATAAATTTTTAGTTTCTTCTCTTTGGTTATGTATACTTTCTGAATTTGCCACAATAAACATATTTTGGGTCTGTGATTGTAATAAAAACATGATTGAAATAGTCATGCTCTGAATTAAGGTAATGTTGGTAATAGAAAAAAACTGTTAATGCAACCTCTCTGGAAGGAAACAATTGTAAAAGTCTGTGTAAAACATTATGGAAAGCTACTGAACACCATCCACAATTAGAAGAGTAAACTGTGGCTTTGAACAGCTATCACTGTAGAGGGTGATGATGGTTAAATGTGGGGTCATTTTTCCTGCTGCTTCTTGTCAACAACTAAGTCTCCAGCAGAAAAATTGCCAGCAGGAAAGAACCAAGGTGCACAACAAAAGGGAACAGAAATATCCCAGCCATGGAAAGATTGTTGGAAATTGCAGAGGGAAATTCTATGAAGGAAAAATAGAATCGATGAGACCAAAACTAATTGTGAATTGCAAAATTCTCTGACAGCTACATTGTATACATGCTTTGAAGACTCTAGAGGTACCATCTCAAAACAGATAGAGATGAGGAGATGAGGCAGAAAACTAGTTTTTTTGCTCTTCCTCTTCTTTTTCATATTCTTTCCTCACTTCCTCCTTCTCTTCTCTTCCTCTTCTCCTTCTTCCTGCTTTTTTTGTGGTAATCTCTATTACCACATTGAACTCAGTGTCTTTACCCTGAACTGCACACTTAGCACATTTAGCACTTGTTTCTTATTTCGAGATAGGGTTTTGTCAATGCACCAAATTATCTAGTTTAGGCTCAAACTTTCTATGCACTTGTTGCTGGGGTTACAAGTTTGTGCCCTCATGTCCAGTAGAAAAGTAATTTTGAAACAGCTGCACTGGGTGGAATTTGACAGTTTTCTTCTACTCTAACTGAAAGCATATCTCAAACTACAAACAGATCTGTGGCAGACAGCTAGAGTTTTTGTGGCATGAGACATTAGAAGACAGAGTTTAAACCTGGAAAAACAACTGAAATTTAAGGATAGATTTCAAAAAGCAATGTGATCATTGAAAGGATGTGCTTCTAAACTTGTATAAGCCTTCTACTCAGATATTTGAGTTAGTGATCAACTATGAAGATGTATGGAAGGTTCCCAGAAAGCCAGTCTAAGAAATATGGCAGTGGGAATGTAGAGCTTACTCTTGGAGAGATAAGTTGGTTATTTCCTTACAAAGATGTAGATATAACCCATGTTAGAAGAACCTATCAATAATAAAAGAAATTACCTCTCTTGAGGAATGTTTATTTTAAAACTAAACAAATCTTAGAGCTCAGAATGTATCAAGTTTCCCAATATATGTGAATTCATGTACCAGAAAGGGCAGGAAAGATGCAGGAAATCTATTTGGAATGGTCAAAATATTCAGAAATTTGGTCAAAAACAAGTAGATTTCAGGTGGAAAAACTTTTTCATGAAACAACTTGAATAAAAAGAAGAAAAATATGTTATACCTATTTTTTTCAAATTACTGAAAGTTTAAGTTAAACAAAAATCTTAAAAAACAGACAATAATAACAAATCATATACAATGGAATATCAGTTAATTATAGATGGATTTCCTGTCATAAAGTATAATTCAGAAGATATTGGAGTGGGCTGGGGATTGAGCTCAGCAGTTCCAGCACTTGCCTGGTAAAGTAGAGGTGGTGAGTTCAATCCTCAATCCCTGGTATCCAGCCCCCAGGCAAAAAATATATATATTGCAGTGATATGTTCAAATTATTAAAAGAAAAAGTAACTATTCACTCATAATATAGTATTCATGAATATATCATGGGCTTTCTACAAGCGTCTGAAAAATGTTGTTTAGGGAGAAAAGAAAGAACATACATAGATGTACTTATTTCTGTAAAAAACCGTGAAGTACACAGGAAATGATAAATACTAGGTAAATATAAAAGCTTGCCCTTTTCTGTATTTAATTCTTTAAAATATATGGTGGCTAGAAGCAAAAATGATAACAATGAATTCTTGGATATCACAGAAGCAATATACGTAGAAACAGTTCAAAGGATGGGGAGCAATTGTAGATATATTGATACAAATTTCTAACATTTTATCTATAATAATTACATGTGAGTCCTGAAAAGGTGGTAAATTAATGATGACATTGTAATTACTGGGAAACACTCGCTTATTATGCAAGAAACAAACCTAGAAGGCCAAGAGGAGAATTACAATGGAATACTTACAAAAATTAATTTCAACTAATATAAAGTAAGGCAAGAAAGGAGAAAGAGAAGACCAAAAGTAGATGGGGCAATTAGAAACCAAGTTGCAAAGTGACAGACCTAAATATAACTGCATCAATAATTACACTTAAGTAAAATGGCCAAAACTCTATAATGGAAAAGCAATTTTTCAGAGTGAGTTAAAAGCAGGAACAAAGAAGTAGTTATATGCTGTTAACAAGAGGCACAATTAGACACAAAGATACAATTAGATGAATATAACAGGTGGAAAAACATATTAGGCAAATTCTAAGAACTGAAAGGCTATATTAATATAAAAATGATGAGATAACTAGGAAAGCTTAATCACAATCTTGTTAGTTCAGTGAGCCATAATAATTTATAAATTATTCTATAAATTATATACTATACACCTAATAATACAGATTCACAATACATAAAGCTAAAGTGGAGAGACTTAATGGAGCAATAGACAAATGCACAATCATTGTGCTTTAATGCACCTCTTATGTATTGAGGGAAGAATTTTACAGTAAAGGCTTACTTAGCAAGGATCTAGGTCCTTGGACTAATTACATTAAGGACCATAAAATTTTTTAGTTTCACAGTTTTAGACTTTTTAATTTTAGTCTGTGATTCATGCTGAGTGAACTTCTGAATTTCTGAAAGTTTCTGGAATTTTTTTGAAATCTAACATTTTATCAGTTTGAGTAGAATTCATATTTAACAGTATTGAAACTTTCAATCTGGGAACATATGCATCACTACTTTAACTTAAGCCTCAGTCTATTTCTTTCATTAGTGTTTTATAATTTTTTGCATAAAATTTTTTTGTTTGATTTGTGACTATTTTATAAGGTATGTAGTACCACTGAAAATGAAAATTGTTAATTAAATTTTCTATTGTATATGGGTACACATAAAACCCATTGATATTTGTACATTATCCTTGTCTTTAGGATTCTTGTAAGCATGATGTTTGGATCTCATTGGTTTTTATTATATAAGGTATATTTTCATGATTTTTTAGGTAAATAATGTTGTTTTCTAGGAATCAGGACAAATTTTTGTTCTTTTCAAATCTCCGTGTCTTTTACTTTTACTTATTCATTCTTGGACTTGCTTTGTTTCATTGAGGAGAATAATGGAGAAGATGCTGAACATTTGGGATGACAACGGAAGTCCCTGCCTTTTCCTCAGATAAGAGGGGTGGGAAATATCCACTTTTTCCCATGAAGTATAAATATGTTTTGTGTGTATGTGTCCACTTTTTTGTGGTGATTAGGATACTCTCCATCAGCTTCATGGTGCTCCTTTCTACTGTTAGTTTGCTGAGAATTTTACAAGAAGAGGTGTTGAACTTGTCAAAGCCTTTTCCATACGTATTGATATAATAATACTTTCTTTTTATTCTTTTAATACACTAAATTATAGTCCATCTTCAGGAATAGATCTTTATTTGTGAACATACCTACTTGCTAAAATTTATCAGTATTGACAAAATCAGCACTCATGGTGACTTTGTCCCATTTGCAGACACAGGCAAACAATGAAACCTTTGCGCCTTTGATGTGCACATTCTCAGGCAAGGAACTTTTGGGTCAGCTTTCATAGTGTAAAGGCACTGTTATTTTGTCATTGTTTGTTTTTCTATGTATTGCCACATTTTGACATTTTTGTGCTTTTCATTGACTGATTCTCAGTTTAAAACAGACCCAGACACAATACTGAAGTGTTACTTAGTGCTTCTTACAGAACAAATGTGTACACTAGATAAAGTTTAAGTGTTCAGTTAGGTGCCATTGGATGTGAATTTGATGTTAACCAATCAGTAATGTCCATTAAGCAAGGGCTCCTAAAACAGTAACGTACATACAACATTGTATATGGATCAGTAGTTAAAAATGTGACTGAGTACATATGCCCTTTAGGAGTAGGATTTGTTATTCAATATTCCTGGAGATTTTCTAGAACACAGGTACTGTGAATAAGAGTTGAATATCCTGGAATTTAGTGATCGCAATTTAAATGTAGAATATTTTTTGCATTGTTGAGTTGAAGTTGCTAACTACAATGTATTATTATTTTTACTTATCATTCAATTGAATGTGTTGGTTGTTTTGAATTTGTGTGCACTTTCTTTTTCCATTAGTTGAAAGTCTTAATAGAATAAAATGCTTCAGGTCAATGATCAAAATAAAGGTCTGAGGCCCAATAGTCTTTTCTCTTTTATAATTTTAATTTTTTTATTTAAAGAAAGAAAGAAAAGAAAAAACAAAATAGGAACAAGAATAAATGGTAGAATAACACAGACTTTAAAATATTAACATCAAGAAATTGCTAGTTGATATATTATATATTGTCATTTTATTTTTATTTTTTATTTTTTTTAGTTTTTGTTACCAGGGATCAAACTCATGACCTCGTGTTTGTCAAGCAGGCACCTATGCCACTGAGCTAAACCCCCAGTCCCTATTGTCATCTTAAAAATAGTTGTTAAAATTACAAAATCAAAGCATAAAGAGTGGCTAGACACTCAAACATTGACAGTGAACATCCTTCTGTTCAATTATCTAATAGAAATTTAGTAATATGGTCATCTATCTTACACACTATATATACCATTATATCCTTTAGAGCACTTTCCTTCCCTTTCACTTTTACAGTATCTATGATACTTTTTGGATTCTATTATACTGTCAGTTATTATTGTTACACTAGAGAGACAATATGATATTTACTAATATGAGTCTTGTTTATTTCACTAATGAGAATATTCTCAATTTGCCTCCATTTAACTATAAAGGCCTCAAGATCATCCTTTTTAAGAGTTGAGTAGTATTCCATCATATAAAAATACCACGTCTTTTTCATCCACTCTGGAGTTGAAGGGCATCTTGGTTGTTTCTAAGACTTAGTTATTACACATTGTGTATGAACATGGGTGCACATATATCTCAATTTTTCTGGGAAAATACCCAGGAAGGGAATATCTGGATTGAATAGGACTTCCAATCTTAGTTTTTTGAGGAATCTCTGTACTGATTTCCAAAGTGGTTGCACCAGTTTGCACTCTCATCAACAGTGGACAATTGTTCCTTTTCACCTGCAGCGTCTTCAACATTTTTGATCAGTTGATTTCTTGATGGCAGCCATTCTTTCCGGGGTGAGATTAAATCTCAATGCTGTTTTACTTTACATTTCTCAAATGACTAGTGATTGCGAACATTTCTTCATATATTTATTTGCCATTTATATATCTTCACCTGAGAAGAGCGTGTTCATCTCAGATGCCCATTTATGGAGTGGATCTTTGAATTTGGTGGGCCTAATGTTTTTCAGTTCTTTATATGTTCTGGATATAAGTACTTTGTCTGAGGCATTGCTGGATAAAATTCTTATTCTGTGGGTTTTCATTTCATTGTGTTGGTGATTTCTTTTGAAATGCAAAAACATTTTAGTAAAATGAGATCCAAGTTGTTGATTCTTTGATGTATTTTCTGTGTGGTTTGCATTTTATTCATGAATTCTCTGCCTACCCCTATGTCTCCAAGATTTCTACCTACTTGTCCAGTAGGTTTAGTGTTTCTGTTTTCATATTTAGATGCTTGATCTATTTTGACTTTAGTTTGGTGATAAGCATGGGTCTATTTTCAGTCTTTGGCATGTGGAAAGCCAATTTTTCCAACACTTTATTAAAGAGGTTATCCTTCATGCAGTGAACATGTTTAGCCCCTTTTTCAAACATAAAGTGGCTGAGTGTCTTTGTAGTAGTGTTTGTATCTTCTAATCTGTTCCATTGATCCTCAGGTCTATTTCTTTGCCAGTGCCATGCTGATTTTATCACTGTGGCTTTGTAGTATAATTTCAAGTCAGGAATTGAGATGCCCCCTGTTTTGCCTTTGTTGCCCAGAATCACCTTTGCTATTCTAGGTTACTTCTGTTTCCAGATGAATTTTAGGACGATTACTCAAGATGTGTAAGGTATTTTAATGGTATTTTGACTGGAATTATGTGTGTGTGCTCCTGTATTTGATGCATATATATTTATAATTTTAATTCTTCATCTTGATTTTTTCCACTGGAAAGTATGTAGTGAGCTTCTTTATCTCTTTTAATTATTTTAGGTTTGAAGTTTACATTGTCTTCAAACAGAATATTTACCCCTGCTTTTTTCTTCATTCCTGTTGCATGGATACTGTTTTCCCTCCTTTGACTTTTATGAATTTCTTTTTGAGTCAGATGTGTTTCTTGTGTACAGCCTATTGTGGGATCCTATTTCTTGTTCCATTCTGTCAAATTGTTTCTTTGTATAAGTGAATTGAGCCCATTTACATTTAGGGATATCACTGATATGTACTGGCTAGATTTTGTCATGTTGTGTTCCTGTTGTTGGTTTCCTGCTTTCTCCCTTGTTTAATTTCTTGTCCAGCATGGTGGTTTCTTTGTTTTTTTGTGTGTGTGTGTGTGATTATGATCATTTTTATCTCTATCCAGCATGTCTTTCATTACTCTTTCTAGTGTTGGTTTGGTAGATATTAATTTCTTCAGTTTGTTCTTTGTCATAGAAGTATCTTGTTTGTCCATTCAATTTGAAAGACAATTTTCCTGGGTACATTAGTCTGGGTGGAAAGTTGTTTTCTTTTAGGGCTTAAAATACTTCACTCAAAGTTCATCTTAACCTGAAGGTTTGTGCTGAAAAGTCTGCCATTTTTCTAGTAGGCTTTCCTTGAGAGGTGTGTTGTGTCTTTTCTCTAATGGCTTTTAGTATTCTGTCTTTATGCTATTTGTCTGGGAATTTAAATTTTATATATCTGTGTGTGTATTTATGTTGGTTGTGACTGTTTGTCATTCTATATGCCTCACTTATCTGTATATTAGATTATTCCCCCATGTTTGGGAGATGATCTGCTATTACCTCTGTGAATAATTTACCAATGGCATTCACGTTGACTCCTGCATCTTCACTGATGCCTATTAGTCTTATATTGTTTCTCTTGGCATCATCTTGAAGCTGCTGGATTGTCATTTCATATTATTATGATTATGATGTTTTTATAAATTCTACCCTTTCATGATCACTATCTGCAATCCTGTCCTCAAGGTTTGAAATTCTATCCTCAGCTTCATTTAAACAGTTTTGCCAGATTTCAATAGTATTTTTTGTTTCCTGGATATCTCTTTGAATTATTTCATTGTTTCTGTTTGTTTTCTACATTGTTCATTCAAAGTTTCAATCAATTACCCATGCTCCTGTATTTTTTTATCTATTTCTTCTCTAGGTATGCTGAACAACTCATATACTAAGGTTGTTATTTCTGTCTTTATGTGAGAAATTATTTCTAATTTGATTTCTTCTATAGCCTCATGGCTTTGTATCTTTATTTCATTTTCTATATTTTCAGAGATTTCTTGTTCATGACTTTCAGAGTCCTCTATTTCAGTGTCACCTGTTCTTGCTCCTGATGGACAAGATGTTTGAGATTGCATTTTCTTTTTCATTTGGTCATTGTCACCCTTGGGCCAAAATCTGGTTACTCAAACCCAGTAGTTGTAACTGTCAGCTGTGTGTCTCCTAGGGCCCTATTGTGTGGTTGATGTCCATCTGATTATTGGGTACATAGTGATTGGAACCTGCTGAGGTCCTCTATCTGTGCAAGGGGCCACCAAGTCTCCCATCAAACCAGTATGGCCAATCCACTGCAGTTGAAGGTTCTGGGAGGGAGAATGGGAGCCAAACAGTCACAGCAGTGTTTGGACTAAAGGATGTGGGGGCTAGCTGAGGGCAGTGGACTGAGCTGGGTGGGTGCAGCAGTCTTCTCAGCTGGCACATGGGAAAAGCATGCTGGACGCAGGCACAGCAGTGATCCAAGCCAGGGTGGGCGCATCAGTGTTCCTCTAGGCTTGCACCTGAGTTGAGCACATTGAGATGCAGGCATAGTGCAGTGGTTTGAGCAGGGTGGGCACCTCAGTCCTCCTGTAGTCTTTTTTAAAAAAATTATATTTGAATAAACTTTCATGATGTAATGATTGTATTTATCATAGAGAATTACAGAATACACATAACATGTCTTAATTTTTGTTTAATTCCCCTTCCCTTCTCTCCTCTCCATTCCCCTCCCTTCATCTCTTGGTCTTCTTCCAGTGTTTGCAAAAGATCTGTATATTTTCACAAAGGTATCTCTGTTGGAAAATTTTTGTGTTATTTTGGAATCAAGGTAATGCTGATGCTATAAAATATGAGAAACATTTCTTTCTCTTATATTCTGGAAGAATTTTCATAGAATTATCATATTTTTTATAAATATTTAATAAAATTCACCAATAAAACTACCTAGGTCTACAGTCACTTTTTTTTGAGAAATTTCATGTATAAATTTAGTTGTTTAATAGATTTAAAAATGTTCCATTTATGTATTTCCTTTGTCAGTGAGCTTGGAGAATTTGGATTCTTCAATGAATTTTATAACCTCATCTAAATTGTTGAATTTATTGCCAGACATGGTGGTGCATGTATGTAATCCCAGCATTTGGGAGTCTCAGCCAAAAGCATTGCATTGAGTTCAAGGGTAGCTTGAACAATATAGGGAGATCTCTCAAAAAAGGAAAAAAAAAAGAAAGTGTTTATGGCTACAGAATTGCTCATGGTTTTCTATCTAATATTTTGTAATTTCTGTATTTTTTTTGCTTTATCTGACTTGTTAGATTTGATTTGTTTAGAAGCAAGATTTTGGTATTATTTTCTTGTTTCTTTCCTTTTCTTACCACTTTTGGTTTTCAATCATTGATACATTTTTATTATCTTTTTTCATCTACTTTGGATTTTTCTCTTTTGTTCTTAAATTATTTAAAATGGAAACTTACATATCACTGAAACATTTTATCTCATATAATATAAACATTGATATATAAATTTCTCTCAAAGCATCAGAATACTTTTTTCCAGTAATGAGACAACACCATAATTTTGATATAGTATTCTTTCATATTCCTTTTTTTTTTTCAGTAGTTTCTTTTGGAGTTTTCTTTTTTTAATTTTTTTTTAAATTTTTTATAATTAGAAAGAGAATAAAACAAAAGGGGGCAGTACAGAGCAGATCAGAACAGGACAACATAAGCAACACAGTACTTTACATTAAGACAACTGGACATCAACCGTAGCTAACACCATATCTCTTACTCTGCTATAGTTGAGCATAGTTTCAAATACAATAATATCAAACATAAAACAATAGTATAAGGCCATGCATAGAGTGCAAGAATTACAGGGCTTTCTGAACCGAATAACAGAAAATGATCAATGGGTACTATAATATCTCATTTTCAGTAAAAAAAATTTTGTTTGAACTATTCATACATATTCAAATTCCAATAAGACACAATGTGATAGATAGAACCAATGGTAGTAGAACAAAAGAAGCATGGTAGGACTTCTAAGAAGGATGATATTAATCAGAAATAGCTGTCATAATGTTTTCTTCAAAACAGCTGATCATATTATCAAGTATGATATAGTCAAACAAAACAGGATAACACCATTCCAACTGATGATTGGAAACTTTGAAAGACTTCGAAGCTATGAGATGGGGACTCATGCTTACCATAAAGTCTTATATACTCTTATCAAATCTCATATTAGGGAGACTATATGGTATTTACCCTTGTGAGTTTGGTTTATTTCACTTAAGAGAATGGTCTCAAGTCATGTCCATTTATTTATAAATATCTTGATGTGATCATTCTTTATAGCTGAG
>PVJX010051265.1:0-10367 GCA_004027295.1 Dolichotis patagonum | reverse complement strand
TCCATGTGTGGTGTATTACCTCTTGCACCCTCAGTTCCTGAAGGGGCAGTGGCTCCCTCACAGGCTCTTGGTCTCCTCTCAGGGTCCTAACTCCCCTCTGTCGGCTCCTGGCTCCCTAATTTGTAAGGCAAATGCTGGGTGTGGTAACCCCCGGAGCCTGTGGAATCTCAAGCAGGCCAGGTCACCGTGCTTTGTCCCAGGCAGGTCTTCAGGGAGTTCCCTGTGAGTTAAGGGTGGGCCTACAGGTCCCAAAGAGTTAGGCCAGAATGTTGGTTTCTGAAAAGTTCCCGGTCCCAAACAGACCTGGCCAAGATGCCAATCTCCACAATATTCCCAATCCAAACAGCTCAGGCCACTCTGTGGGTCCGAGAGGTTCGCATCCCAGAGAGACAGGCCACGATGCTGCTTTCTGAGAGACTTCCTGGGGGTGAAGGGCGGAGCTACAGGCCCAAAAAGACCTGGCCCAGATGCCGGTCTCCAGGCAGTTCCCTGTGGATGAAGGGTGGGCCTATCAGTCCCAAACAGTCGTGCCAAGATGAAGGTCTGCACAGACTTTCCATCCAAGCAGCCCAGGCTCCTCTGCGGGTCTGAGAGGTTCTGGTCCCAAACAGACAGTTTGCGATCCTACTTTCTGGGAGTCTGAATAAAATGTTAATCTTGAACTATTTCATGAAATTGACATGAATACCTTTAATAACTCCTTTTCCTTTTTTTCAGGTTTTTTAAATCTCAACATTTCATAAATTTTATAATGCAAATCAAGAACCATGATGCCTCCCCTGTATTTCTGGAATCATTATCTTGTATATCATTGCACAATTTTAAACATTTGTAATGGAGACACTGACTGATAAGGTTATCTATATTACATGCCTGTTGCTGATTTAATTACTCTGGTGCTAAATGAAGAAGCAGTTGAAATGATATGCTCTAATAAAGTTCAATTATTAAAAACAATAAAATAAATACATTTGAATACTGAAAGATGATACAAGGACATAATTTCAGTAGAAGACTTTTTAAAAAAATTTTATTTTAAATAGAATAAAACAAAAAAGGGCAGAACAGAGCAGAGCAGAACAGGACAACATAGGCAACATAGTACTTTATATTAAAACAACCAGACATTAACAGTAGCTATCACAATATCCCTTTCTCTGCTATATTTGAGCATAGTTTCAAATACAATAATATCAAACATAACAAAATAGTATAAAACCATTCAAAAAGTGAAAGAATTACAGGGCATTCTGAACCAAATAACAGAGAATGATCAATGGGTACTGTAATATCTCATTTTCAATAAAAAATTTTGTTTATACTTTCACACATATTCAAATCCCAATAAGACACAATGTGATAGATAGAACCAATGGTAGTAGAATAATAGAAGTATGGTAGGACATCTAAGAAGGATGATATGAAATCAGCAATTGCTGTCATATTGTTTTGTTTTCTTCAAAACAGCTGTTCATACCATCATGCATGATATAGTCAAACAAAACAGAATAAAAGCATTCCAACTGATGAATAAAAATATTGAAAGGCTTCAAAACTTTGAGATGGGGACTTATGCTTACCGTAAAATCTTATATACTCTTATCAACTCTCATAATAGGGAGACTATATGGTATTTACACATGTGAGTCTGGTTTATTTCGCTTATGAGTATGGCCTCAAGTTGTGTCCATTTATTTATAAATATCTCAATGTGGTCATTCTTTATAGCTCAGTAGTACTCCATTGTATAAAAATGCCACAACATTTTTATCCATTACTCAGTTGGTGGGCACTTAGGTTGTTTCCAAGATCTGGCTATTACAAATTGTGCTGCTATAAACATGGGAACACATATATCAATGTGGTATGATGTTTTCAGATCTTCTGGGAATATGCCTAGAAGTGGAATAGCTGGGTCAAATGGGACCTACAAACCCACATTTTTGAGGAATCTCCACACTGACCTCCACAGTGGTTGTACCAATCTACACTCCCACCAACAGTGCAGAAGAGTTCATTTTTCCCCACAGCCTCTCCAGCACTTGTTGTTTGTAGCTTTTTTCTGTTCTGGCCATTCTTTCTGTGTGAGATGGAATCTCAGTGTGGTTTTACTTTGCATTTCTCTAATGACTAATGATGATGAACATTTTTTCATGTATTTATTTGTCATTCGTATTTGTTCATCTGAGAACTGTGTATTCATTCCAGATGCCCATTTTTGGATTGGGTCTTTGAATTTCGAGGGTCTTATTTTTTTTAATTCTTTATAAGTTCTAGACAGAAGTCCTTTGTCTGAGGGACAATCCATTAAGTTTTTTTCCCAATGTATGGGTTTTCTTTTCACTCTGCTGGAAATCTCTTTTGACATGCAGAAACTCTTTAATAAGATATGGTCCCAGTTATTGATTCTGGGAAGTATTTCCTGTGAAGTTTGATTCTTGTTCATGAATTCTCTACCTACCCCTATATCTTCGAGGTTTTTACCTACTTTGTCTTCCAACAGATTTAGTGTTTAGAAGACTCTTTCAAAATGCAGAATATTTTTAAATTAATGGCACACCAGAAAGATTAATTGTTTGTCCTTTCTCTTTAAATATCAGCATCATCAAATATTAAGTACTTGTAAATATCTACTCTAATTGCACTCATGCTTTTTTCTTGACCTTGATACATAGCTAGATGTGACCCTAAAGAGCTAAATATTTGTTCAGATTTCTGCTTCACTGCCTAAGTGATTCCTTCCCATTGCTCAATCATTTGTTGCTCAAATCTTGTTTCCTCTATGATTAATCTTCTCTTCTCAGAAGTTCATGTATATGTCAAACCCATCATATTAATGCTGCCTGAATGACTTATCAATAAAATAAATCTGCAGTGATGGTGTACTTCAGCTTTTAGTGTAGCTTTGAGCCCAATACAATTGGCTTATGTTGATGAAGTTTCAGGATGATGATGAAGAGGTCTTCATATTTGGATTCTGCAAGGCAAATAGTTATGAGTTTCTCAGGTAACTGTAATCCCTGAAATCACCTCCAAAGTATGCACCTCCAAAGTATGCAATGACATGTTTATAAGATGTTTAAAGTGATTTCTTGAGCATCAGGGCTGAAAAGCATGACAGATTTAGATTTGCTTGAAATTCATATCATCATTCAGTTTCTGAACCAGCTTGTTCCTATCATTTGAAATGGAATTATACAGATGGAAACAATTTGAATTCTACTTTTTTTCCCCAGAAAGAGACTGTTGCCCTAGGATCATAGCAGTAAATTAAACTAGGCCTTCTAAAAAAGTCTCATGCTCCTATTGGATGTCATCCTGAAAAAACATGGTAGTTTATTAAAAAGAAAAACAGAGCTCATGCACAATCATATCTAACTTAAGTTAAATGTTTAGAGTAAGAATTTCCTTAGGTGAACCTTACGTTTTACCAGTAAGAATTTTAAATTTATTTCACTTAAATATTTCAAATAAGGTCAAATGATATTATTGATAACAGCAGTTTTATTCTAACATATTTTTCTAACAAAAAACAAATAGTTTGATCTTGAAGTCTAGAATTTAAAATATATTAATCTGCACTGAAATGTGTTTGTCAATCACAAGTGAAAAAGATAAATAGTACTTAGGCGACAATGTATTTTTATTTTGTATTACTTTTAATTTTTTAATATTTATTTTTAATTGTACACATTTACAGTATACAAGTATTACATTCACTGTGTGGAGTTGGTAGATGTATACAATGCATATTAATTCTTCTTGATCCCCTCCTCTCCATCCATCTCTTGGTCCCCTTTCATATTGCAAAAGATCTATCTTTTATTTTCTACTATTTATCTTTAATTTTGCTCTTTATTTATATTTTGGGTTCTGATAAAGGAGAAACTACATGATATTTAAGCCTGTGTGTCTTGTATGTCTGACATATTTCACTTAAATTTATGATTTAAAAATGTATCTATTTTCCTTCAAATAACTCATTTATTTTTGTTTATAGCAGAGTAGTAATACATGTGCATAAAGGACATTTTCTTTATCCATTCATCTGTTGATTAATATATATGGTGCTTCCAAGATTTAGCTATTATGAGTTGTGCTGCTATTAACATGCTAATACATGCATGTATTAATGTGATGTGATATCTTTAACTCTTTTTGAGGAGATACCTAGAAGTGGAATTACTAGGATGAATGGAATTTGTAGTTTTAGTTTTTTGAGGAATCCTCATAGTGATATTAGTGGTTGTTCTAATTTATACTTTTACCAGTAATGCAGAAAGGTTCCATTTCCTCCACAGTCTTGCCAGCTTTTTAAAATTTTACTTTATTTTATTATATTAGTTCATGTATGCAGTGTTGTGGTGGATTAACTAATGGTCAACTTGTAACACCCAGATGAAGCCAGTCAGTGTGGTGCTGGATGTGGATGACCCCCCTGAGGATTGTTGCCAACAACGCAAAAAGAAGTTAGAGAGGAAGAAATAGTGCTGTTGATTCTCCTGGAGAAGGCTTTCACACTGATATGAACTCAGCTGTTCTCATCATTGGAGGAGCTTAGGACCTCGTTGTCACTGAGGATGGCTGTGGTTCGCTTTGGGGGAGTTCTGGTCCTTTGAGCATCATTTCCTGTCTCTGGAGAGGAAGATGTCATGCTGAGTTTCCTGATATGAATATTAGTGTTCTCATCATTAGAGGAGCTCACATGCGTGCTGTTGCTAGGGATAGCTTAGGTTCTTTTAGGGGGATCTCTGGTCCTTACATTGAATGTTCCTCCTTGGCTCCAGAACAGATATCACAACCTGCTGGTATAGCTCCTTCATCCCACTAGTGCAGACTTTCTAACTTCCACCAGTGACTTTTGGGCCTTTCTGACACAGACATATGAAACAGATTTGCATGACATATTGTAGGTGCTAGGCCTCCCTCCAGTTGGACTTGTAGAGGGACATTGCCATGGGCAATGGTCTTCAGCTTGATTGCCATGGGATCAAGGCCCTCGTTTGGGTTGTTTGGGATTCTGTGTGTGGATAGATCTTCCACACTCTTTTGCACTTGACTTTTTGGGTGAATATTATAAGATAACACTATAAATTATTTGTCCTGTATTAAATTTCCTCCTTTATAAATCTTGAATACAACAAGTATATAATATTTACATTCACTTCAGAACGTATGTACATGTACTTTTCACATCTTAATTCCTTTTAATAATCTTCCTTTTCTCTCCCTCTTTCCTCCACTTGTCTCTAGACATATAATAATTGAATTCATTGTGGGTAGTTGGTATATATACACAACACATCCCAATTGTTTTGGTATCTTCCTTCCCTATACTTCACCAATCTTCCATCTTTGTCCTTATTCCATTTGCAAAAAATCTATGTTCCTGTTTACAAATATTTGTCATTTATTTTGCTCTATACTTCATTTATACTTTGGGTTTCTCATATGAGAGAAACCATATGGTATTTAAACTTATGTGTTTCATTTAATTTACTTGATACTATATTTTCAAGTTTGCATCCCTTATTCCACAAATAACTGAAATGTATCCTTCTTTGCAATCAAGTAGTTTTCATTATGTATAAATACATTTTATTTATTCATCAATTGATGGTTATACAGCCTGTTTCCAAGATTGTGCCGTAAGTTGTGTTCCATGCATCACTGTAATATGATGTCTTTATCTCTTTGGGGAAGATAACTAGAAGGGGAGTAGATTGGTCAAGTGGATTTTCTATTTTCAGCCTTTTGAGGACACTACGTACTGTTTTCCATAGTGGTTGCACTATTTTACATTCACACCAACATTGTAGAACAATGGGAAAGGATTCCTTTTCTTCTTCAGCCTAGCCAGTATTTGTTATATTTTGATTGCTTGATGATAAACCTTCTTTCTTGAGTACAGTGGTATCTCAGCACTGGTTTCATTTGCATTGCTTTAAAAGCCAGAGATGTTGAACAGTTTTTCATGTAGTTGTTTGCCATTTGTACTTTTTTTGAGAAGTGTTTGTTCATTTCAATTGTCCATTTATTGACAGTCTTTTGTTTTTGGACATCCAATTTTTTTGAGTTATGCATGTCTGTCCAAGATATAGGTGGAAAAATTTTTCTCATTTTTGTTGCTACTTCACTCTGTTGGTTCTTTTGCTGCAAAGGAGCTTTTTATTTTGATATGATCTTTCCTTTAGTGTATATTTTTGTCCTCTTTGTCAAAGATCAGATATTTGAATATTCCTGGACTTGTTCTGCAACTTGGATCTGTTCCACTGAAATACATGTCTGTTTAAATGCCAATAACATGATGTTTTATCCCATGTATCTCTGAAATGTAACTTGAAGTATGGGAGTGTAATACTGCATTGCTCCTGTTGCCTAGGATTGATTTTACTATTTTGCATCTCTTTTTAATCCATTTGAATTGTAAGATTGTCTTTTCTTGTTCTATGAGGAATGTTATTAGAATTTTGATGAGGATTATGTTGAACCTATTATTAGGTTTTCAAAGTATGGCCACTCTGACAATATTGGTTCTGCCTATCCAGGAACAGAGTTGTCATGGTTTATGTCAGTGGCCCCCAAGCCTCATGCAATTGTGGACTTGACCAAATCCAGCATTTGTGTTTGGTTTGTTGGCTAGTACTCAGATTGGTAGTGTGAGTGCTATACCCACCTAGGTGTGAGCCAGGATATGATGTAAAGGTGAGAAGAAGTTGTGTCTCTTTCTTTCTTTCTTGCTGGTTTATGCCTTGCTGTTTGCAGCAGCTATGAATGACTGCCCTATCATACCATGCTGCCTTGGAGCCAACTGAGTATGGACTGAAACCTCCAAAACTGTAAGAAATAAACCTTTCCTTCCCTAACTTTGGGTATCAGGTATTTTGTCTCAGCAAAGTGTGAAAGTAACTAAGACAGACTTTGGTACCAGGAGTGAGGACGTTGCTGTGACTATACCTGACCATGTGGTTCAAGAGCCTTTGGAAATGGCTTGTGGGAAGAGCTTGGAAAGTTTCTGAGATGTCACCCAAATGTATAGAGCTGGAACAGCTTAGGCTGTTCTGTAGAGGAGATTCTGGTCCAAGCTCGGGAGACCAGCAGGTGGATAAAAAGCCTCCTGGTAAAGACCAGGCTCAGGAGGTTTCTGCTGGAAAGAAGGAATGCACTGGTTGTTGGACTCCAGCAGGTGTATGTTGTAGCTTGGCAAAAAGTTTGTCTGCATTTTGCTCATGTCCAGAGGCTTTGCCTGTGAGTAAGAATAAGGGCAGTGGATTGATTAATCTGGGAGAAGAAATTTCAAATGTTGACAGGCTGTGGCAGTGGTATGGCTATTGGTGGGGGGTTTTACCAGATTTATGTTGCAAATCCAGAGCAAAGAGCCCAGCAGAATAATTTAAAACATTGTGAGTTTGGGCAGAAAGGTTTGGACTGTAAAGCTAGAGATGAGACCTCGATTGCTGAGAAGGAAAAGGGAAATAAAAATGATGACCAGGGGGCATCCCATGAAGCAGTGGGTCTCCATCTTTTGCATCCTCAAAACTGCAAAAGTGAAAGACTGCTAAGAGGAGAAAGCTACAGACCACTATACTCCAGAATGGCAGTGAAGGCCACATGAGGTTCCAAAATGGCAGTAACCAGATGAGGTACAAAAATGGTGCCAACCATACAAGGGTCCAAAATGTTAGCAGCTGCAACAGGTTCCAGAATGGCAGCAACATAGAGAAGCCTTCCTTTCTTTTTTTATTTTAAAGAGAATAAAACAAAAGAGGGCAGAACAAAGCATAACAGAAGAGAACAACATAAGCAAAAGAGCACTTTACAATAAGACAACTGGACATTAACAGTACTTATCAAAATATCTCTTTCTCTGTTATAGTTGAGCATAGTTTCAAATACAATAATATTAAACATACCAAAATAGTGTAAAACCATTCAAAAGACTGAAAGTATTACAGGACATTCTGAACAGAATAACAGAGAATGATCAATGGCTACTATAATATCTCCTTTTCAATAAATAATTTGTTTATACTATCACATATATTAAAATTCCAATAAGACACAACATGATATAAGTGATGGTAATAGCAGAGTAGAGGCATGGTAGGACTTCTAAGCAAGATGATATTAAATTAGCAATGGCTGCCATAATGTCTTGTTTTCTTCAAAACAGTTGGTCATAGCATCACGTATAATAAAGTCAAACAAAACAGATTAAAACCACTCCAATTGATGAATGAAAACATTGAAAGACTTCAAAGCAATGAAATGGGGAATCATGAGTACCATAAAATCTTATATACTCTTACCAACTCTCATACTAGGGAGACTATACAGTATTTACACATGTGAGTTTGGTTTATTTCACTTATGAGTATGGTCTCAAGTTGTGTCCATTTATTTATAAATATCTCAATGTGACCATTCTTTATAGCTGAATAGTACTCCATTGTATGAAAATGCCACAACTTTTTAATCCATTCCTCAGTTGATGGGCACTTAGGTTGTTTCCAAGATCTGCCTATTACAAATTGTGCTACTATAAACATGGGTGCACATATATCACTGTGGTATGATGTTTTCAGATCTTCTGGGAATATGCCTAAAAGTGGAATAGCTGGGTCAAATGGGACCTCCAGACCCAGCTTGTTGAGGAATCTCCAGACTGACCTCCACAGTGATTGTACCAGTCTACGCTCCCACCAACAGTGCAGAAGAGTACATTTTCCCCCACAGCCTCTCCAGCACTTGTTGTTGGTAGTTTTTTCTATTCTGGCCATTCTTTCTGGGGTGAGATGGAATCTCAGTGTGGTTTTACTTTGCATTTCTCTCATGACTAATGATGATGAACATTTTTTTCATGTATTTGTTGGCCATTTGTATTTGTTCATCTGAGAACTGTGTATTCATTCCAGATGCCCATTTTTGGATTGGGTCTTTGAAATTTGAGGGTCTGATTTTTTTAATTCTCCATAAGTTGCAGACAAAAGTCCTTTGTCTGAGGGACAGTCCGTTAAGATTTTTTCCAAATGTATAGGTTTTCTTTTCACTCTGCTGGAAATCTCTTTCGACATGCAGAAACTCTTTAATAAGATATGGTCCCAGTTATTGATTCTGGGAAGAATTTCCTGTGTGGTTTGATTCTTGTTCATGAATTCTCTACCTACCCCTATATCTTCGAGATTTTAACCTAATTTTTCTTCCAACAGATTTAGTGTTTCTGTTTTAATATTTAGATCTTTGAGCCATTTAGATTTTAGTGTAGTACATTGTGATAGGCATGGGTCTACTTATAGTCTTCTGCATATGGATAGCCAATTTTTCAAGCACCATTTGTTAAAGAGACTGTCATTCTTCCAGTGAAAATGTTTGGCCCCTTTATCAAAGATAAGGTGGTTCAGTGAGTTTGTGGTTATGGTTGTATCTTCCAATATATTCCGTTGATCTTCAGTTCTGTTTTTATTCCAGTACCATGTTGATTTTATTACAGTTGCATTGTAGTATAATTTCAAGTCAGGGATTGTGATGCCTCTTGCCTTGCCTTTGCTGCTTAGAATTGCCTTTGCTATTCTAGGTCTCTTCTGGTTCCAGATGAACTTTGGGAGTGATTTCTCTAGATCTGTGAGGTATGTTAGTGGTGTTTTGATTGGGATTGCATTGAAACTGTATAGTAATTTTGGGAGAATAGCCATTTTCACAATGTTTGTTCTTCCTATCCATGAATAGGGGATATCTTTCCATTTTCTGAAGTCCTCTTTGATTTCCTTTTTCATGGTATTATAATTTTCCTTGTATAGCTCTTTTACATCGCTGGTGAGATTAATTCCTATGTATTTTATTTTTTTGGATGCTAGTGTGAAGGGTGTGGCTACTCTTATTTCTCTCTCAGTATTTTTGTTGTTAGTGTATAGAAATGCTATTGTTTTTTGAGTATTGACTATGTATCCAGCTACATTGCTGAATTTATTGATTATATCTAGGAGTTATTCAATGGAGTTTTGGGGGTCTTCTATGGGAAATATCATGTCATATGCAAATAATGATAATTTAACTTCCTTTTTTCCTATCTTACTCCTTTTATTTCTCTCTCTTGTATAATTGTTCTGGCTAGTATTTCCAGTACAATGTTGAATAGGAGCGGTGATAGGGGACATCCTTGTCTTGTGCCTGATTTTAAGGTAAAAGCTTTCAGTTTTTGGCCATTTAATAGAATGCTGGCTGTTGGTTTGTCATAGATGGCCTTTATCCCATTGAGGTAAAGAGCATCTATTCCAATTCTCTGTAAGGTTCTTATCATGAATGAATGTTGGACTTTATCAAAAGCTTTTTCTGCATCTATAGAGATAATCATGTGGTTCTTCCTTTTG
>PVJX010051264.1:0-10368 GCA_004027295.1 Dolichotis patagonum | reverse complement strand
GGAGAGATAAGAGGAAAGAGCATTTCCTAAGATTCCCTCCATATTTGAACCTTGGACTCAGAGCCAACCAGCAATAGCCTGCCCCTCTTTTAAATGACTGTGGTCTAGAAAGCCCCGCCCATGCAAGGGCCTGTAAATAAGAAGAGTTTTTGGTGAGATATACCACATGCTTGAAGGTAGGGCACCCAGCCAAGCAGAAACTAGCCTGCCACCCTGGAATGTGACTGTGGTCTGCCAAGCCTCGGCCACCACAGGTTGGGGAAAAAAATGCAAGTGTGTTTCCTGAGATCTGCACCATGCTGGAACTTAGAGTGCTGAGCCAAGCAGCAACTAGCCTGCCGGCCTGTTAAGTGAGTGTGGTCTGGCAAACCGCAGCCACTTCAGCACAGGGAAATAAGAAGAAAGAGTGTTTCCTGAGATGAGGATCATCCTGGAATTTTGGGAGCTAGGACAACAAGAAACCAGCCTGACACCTTGGTAAGTAACTGTGGTCTGGCAAGCCATGGCCAATGCAGTGTGGAGAGATAAGAGGAAAGAGCATTTCTTAAGATTCCCTCCATATTTGAACCTTGGACTCAGAGCCAACCAGCAGTAGCCTGCCCCTCTTTTAAATGACTGTGGTCTAGAAAGCCCCGCCCATGCAAGGGCCTGTAAATAAGAAGCAAGAGTTTTTGGTGAGATACACCACATGCTTGAAGGTAGGGCACCCAGCCAAGCAGAAACTAGCCTGCCGCCCTGGAATGTGACTGTGGTCTGCCAAGCCTCGGCCACCACAGGTTGGGGAAAAAAATGCAAGTGTGTTTCCTGAGATCCGTGCCATCCTGGAACTTAGGGCGCTGAGACAAGCAGCAACTAGCCTGCTGCCCTGGTAAGTGACTGTGGTCTGGCAAGCCGCAGCCACTCCAGCATGGGGAAATAAGAAGAAAGAGTGGTTACTGAGATGAGCACCATTCTGGAATTTTGGGAGCCAAGACAAGCAGCAGGCAGCCTGCCACCTTGGTAAGTAACTGTGGTCTGGCAAGCCAAGGCCAATGCAGTGCAGAGATATAAGAAGCAAGAGTGTTCCTGAGATCCACGCCATATTTGAACCTAGGACTCTGAGTCAAGAAGCACTAGCTTGCTGCCCTGTTAAGTGACTGTGTTCTAGCAATTCGCAACCACTTAAGGGCCTCTAAATAAGAAGCAAGAGTTTTTGGTGAGATCTTCAACATTCCTGAAGGTAGGGTGCCGAGCCAAAAGCAACTAACCTGCTGCCTGGAATGTGACTGTGGTCTGGCAAGCAGCCTCCACCCCAGGTCCAGGAAAAAGGAAACAAGAGCTTTTCCTGAGATCTGTGCCATGTTGGAACTTAGGGGGCTGAGTCAGCAAGTACTAGCCTGCCACCCTAGTAAGGGATTGTGGTCTGGCAAGCTACGGCCAGCCCAGGGTGGTAAAATAAGAAGCATGAGATTTCCTGCGGTCCGGGCCATGCTGGAACTTATGGCACTGAGCCAACCAGCACAAGCCTGCCGCCCTGGCAAGTGACTGTGGTCTGACAAGCCACGTTCATCCCAGGGTGGGGAAATAAGAAGCATGAGCATGTCGTGAGATCCGTGCAATGCTGGAACTTAGGGCATTGAGCCAACCAGGAGTAGCCTGCAACACTGGTAAGTTACTGTGTTCTACCAAGCCACTGCCACCCCAGGGCAGGGAAATAAGAAGAAAAAGCATTTCCTGAGATCCACACAATGCAGGAAATTAGGGCACTGAGCCAACCAGCACTAGCCTGCCTCCCTGCCAAGTGACTGTGGTCTCTCAAGCCATAGCCACACAATGGCAGGGAAATAAGAAGCAAGACAGTTCCTGAGATCTGTGCCATGTTGGAACTTAGAGCACTAAGCCAACTAGCAACTAGCCTGCCGACATGGTAAGTGAGTGTTGTCTAGCAAAAGGTGGCCACAATAGGGCAGCGAAATAAGAAGGAAGAGTGTTTTCTGAGATCTTCGACATGCTGGAACTTAGGGTGCTGAGCCATCCAAAACCAGCCTGCCTCCTTGGTAAGTGACTGTGGTCTCCCAAGCCACAGACACACCACATTGGGTAAATAAGGAGCAAGAGCATTTTCTGAGTTGTGCACCATGTAGGAACTTAGGGCACTGAGCCAATCAGCAACTAGTCTGCTGCCCATGTCAGTGACCATCATATGGCAAGCCACAGCCACCCCAGTGTGGGTAAATAAGATGTAAGAGCATTTCCTGAGATTCGTGCAATGTTGGAACTTAGGGTGCAAAGCCAACCAGCAGCTAGACTGTGGCCCAAGTAAGTGACAGACTTCTGGCAATCCGCGGCCACCCCAGGCTGTGCAAATAAGAAGCAAGTGCATTTCCTGTGATCCACACCATTTTGGCCGTAGGGCACCCAGCCAATCAGAAACTAGCTTGCCGCTTGGTAAGTGACCATGGTCTGGCAAGCTGCAGCCACACCCAGGTGGAGAAATAAGAAGCAAGAGGGTTTCCTGGGATTTTCGCCATGCAGGAACTTAGGGCACCGAGCCAAGCAGCAACTAGCCTGTCACCCTGGTATGTGACTGTGGTCTGGCAAGGTGCAGCCTTCTCAGGGTGGTGAAATAAGATGCAAGAGCATTTCCTGAGATGTGTGCCATGTTGGAACTTCGGGCCCAAGCCAACCAGGGACTAGTCTGCCTCCCCAGTAAGTGACCATTGTCTGGAAAGCCGTGGCCACTTCAGGGTGGGGAAATAAGTAGCAAGAGCGTTTCCTGAGATCTGTGCCATGTTGGAACCTTGGCCGCCAAGCCAACCAGCAACTAGCCTGCCACACTGGTAAGTGACTGTGTTCTTGCAAGTCGCAGCTACCCCAGGGCGGGTAAATAAGTGGCAAGAGCATTTCCTGAGATCTGTGCCATGTTGGAACTTAGGGTGTTGAGCAGTCCAGCAACTAGCATGACGTCCTCGTAAATTACCATGTTCTGGCAAGACATGGCCACCCGAGGGTGGCAAAAAAAGAAGCAACAACATTTCCTGAGATCTGCATCCTGTTGGAACTTAGAGCGCTGAGCAAACCAGCATCTAGACTGCAGCCCTTGTAAGTGACTGTGGTGTGGCAAACAGCAGCCATCCCAGGGCAGTGAAATAAGAAGCAACAGGGTTTCCTGAGATCTGAGCCATTTTGGAACTTAGGGTGCCAAGCCACCAGCAGCTAGCCATCCCCCCAGTAAGTGAGCATGCTCTGAGAAGCTGAGCCCATTCCAGTGGGGGAAATAAGTAGCAGGAGCTTTTCCTGAGATCCACGCCATGTTGGAACTTAGGGCGCTGAGCCAACCAGCAAATAGTTAACTGTTCTGTTAAGTTACCGTGATCTGGCAAGTCGTGGCCACGCCAGGGCCAGGAAATAAGAAGCAACAGCATTTCGAGAGATACGCGCCATGTTGGAACTGAGGGGGTGAGTCAAACATCAACTAGCCTGCCTCCCTGGTAAATGACCATGCTCTGACAGGCCGCGGCACCCTATGACAGGAAAATAAGAAGCAAGAGCATTTTGTAAGTTCCGCACCATGTAGGAACTTAGGGCACCGAGCCAATCAGCAACTACTCTGCCACCCAGGTCAATGACCGCTGTCTGGCAAGCCCAGGCCACATCATGGTGGGGAAATAAGATGTAAGAGCATTTCTTGAGATTCCTGCAATGTTGGAACTTAGGGTGCCGAGCCAACCAGCAACTAGCCTGCTGCCCAAGTAAGTGACCAAATTCTGGCAATCAGCGGCCAACCCAGGGCATGGATATAAGAAGCAAGAGCGTTTCCTGAGATCCACGCCACAGGAACTTAGGTCACCGACCCAACCAGCAACTAGACTGCCTCTCTGGGAAGTGACCGTTGTCTGGCAAGCTGTGCCAAACACAAGGCGGGGATATAGGAAGCAAGAGCATTTCCTGAGATCCGCCTCATGTTAGAAAATAGGATGCCCAGCCAAACAGCAAATAGCCTCCTGCCGAAGTAAGTGACCGTGGTCTGGCAAACCTCTCCCAAACCAAGACGGGTAAATAAGAATCAAGAGCCTTTCCTGAGATCCACAGCTTGTTTGAATTTATGGTTCTCAGCCAACCTGCACCCAGACTGCCGCCCTGGTAAGTGACTGTGGTCTTTCAAGCTGAGGCCAACCCAGGGCAGGGAAATAAGGACCAAGAGCATTTCCTGAGAACAGTGCCATGTTGGAACTTAGGGCACTGAGCCAACTTGCAAGCAGCCTGCTGCCCTGGTAAGAGACTGTAGTCTTGCAAGCCAGGACAACCCCAGGTCAGGGAAAGAAGAAACAAGAGTGTTTCCAGAGCCCCATGCTATTTTATAACTTAGTGCACCCAAGCCAACCAGCAACCAGCCTATCGCCCTGGTAAGTGACTGTGTTCTCACAAGCCGTGGCCATTCAAGGGTGAGTAAATAAGAAGTAAGAACTTTTAGTGGAATCCATGCCTAGTTGGAGCCTGGGGTGCTGATCCAACCAGCACTAGCCTGCAGCGCAGGTAAGTGACTGTGGTCTGGCAAGCAGCAGCCATACCAGGCCGGGGAAATAAGGAGCAAGAGCGTTTCATGTGATCCACGCCATGTTGAAACCTAGGGTACTGAGCCAACCAGAAATAGCCTGCCACATGTTAAGTGACTGTGGCAAGCCAAAGCCACCCCAGGGCAGGAAAATAAGAAGCAACAGCATTTCCAGATATCCACACCATGGAATTTATGGTGCTGAGCCATGCAGCATCTAGCATTCTGCCCTGGTGAGTGACTGTGGTCTGGAAAGCCACGGGCACACCAGGGAAGGGAAATAAGAAGCAAGAGCCTTTCCAGACATCTGCACCATGCTGGAACTTAGGGTGCTGAGCCACCCTGCAACTAGCCTGATGCCCTGGTAAGTGACTGTGTTATGGCTAGCCATGGATAACTCAGGGCAGGGAAGTAAGAAACAAGAGTGTGTCCTGAGATCCGTGCCATGCTGGATCTTAGGGCACTGAGAGAACCAGAAACTAGCCTCCCACCCTGGTAAGTGATTGTAGTCCAGCAAGCTGTGGCCACCCCAAAGCAGGGAATAAGAAGCAAGAACATTTCCTGAAATCCATGCCATGTTGGAACTTAGGGCACTGAGCCAAGCAGCAACTGGCCTGCCACCCTGGTAAGTGAAAGTGGTCTGGCAAGCCACAGCGAGCCCAGGGCACGGAAATAAGCAAGAGCGTTTCCTGAGATCCATGTCATTTTGGAACTTAGGGCGCCGAAACAACCAGCAACTAGCCTGCTGCCTGGTAAGTGACCATGTTCTGGCAAGCCGTGGCCACCCCAGTGTGGGCAAATAAGATGTAAGAGCATTTCCTGAGATTCGTGCAATGTTGGACCTTAGGGTGTCAAGCCAACCAGCAGCTAGCCTGCGGCCCAAGTAAGTGACAGACTTCTGGCAATCCGCTGCCACCCCAGGCCATGCAAATAAGAAGCAAGAGTGTTTCCTGTTATCCACGCCATTTTGGACTTAGTGCACCCAGCCAATCAGCAACTAACTTGTCACTTGGTAAGCAAGAGTGGTCTGGCAAGCTGCAGCCACACCCGGGTGGGGAAATAAGAAGCAAGAAGGTTTCCTGAGATTTGCGCCATGTTGGAACTTAGGGCACCAAGCCAAGCAACAACTAGCCTGTCGCCCTGGTATGTGACTGTGGTCTAGCAAGCCGCAGCATTCTGAGGGTGGTCAAATAAGAAGCAAGAGCGTTTCTTGAAATCCATGCCATGCTGGAACTTTGGGAACTGAGCCAACCAGCAACTAGCCTGCCACACCCTTAAGTGACCGTGGTCTGGCAAGCCGCGGCCACCCCAGGGTGGGTAAATAAGAAGCAAGAGAGTTTCCTGAGATCTGCGTCATGTAGGAACTTAGGGTGCAAAGCAAACCAGCAACTAGTCTGCCTCCCTGGGATGTGACTGTTGTCTGGCAAGCCACAGTGAAACCAGGATGGGGAAATAAGAAGCAAGAGCATTTCCTGAGATCTGGGTCATGTAGGAACTTAGGGAGCTGAGCCAATCAGCAACTAGCCTGCTACCCAAGTAAGTGACCATGGTCTGGCAAGCTGTGCCCATCCCATGCCAGAGAAAAAAGAAGCAACAGCATTTACTGAGATCTGTGCAATGTTGGAAATTCAGGCACCGAGTAAACCAGCAACTAGACTGCCACCCTGGTAAGCGACCGACTTCTAGCAAGCGGTGGCCCCCCCATGGTGGGAAAATAAGAAGCATGAGCATTTTCTGAGTTCTGCGCCATGTTTGAATTTAGGGCGCCATGCCAATAAGCAACTAGCCTGCCCCCTTGGTAAATGACTGGTCTGGCAAGACATGGCCACCCCAGGGCGGGGAAATAAGAAGCAATGGTGTTTTGTGAGAACCACGCCATGTTGGAACTTAGGGCACCGAGGCAACCAGCAACTATCCTGTCGCCCTGGTAAGTGACCGTGTTCTTGCGAGCTGCGGCCATCCAAGGCTGAAGAAATAAGAAGCAACAGCATTTCCTAAAATCTGCGCCATGTTGAAATTTAGGGGGCTGAGCCAACCAACAACTAGCCTGCCACTCTGGTAAGTGACTGTGGTAATGCAAGGCGTGGCCTCCCCAGGGCGGGTAAATAAGTGGCAAGATCATTTCCTGAGCTCGCACCATGTTGGAACTTAGAGTGTTGAGCTGTCCAGCAACTAGCCTGATGTCCTGGTAAGTTAGCATATTCTGGCAAGCCGTGGCCACCCCAGAGCGGTGAAAAAGGAAGCAACAGTATTTCCTGAGATCTGGATCATGTTGGAACTTAGAGCACTGAGCCAACCAGCAACTAGAGTGCAACCCTTGCAGTGACTGTGGTCCGGCAAGCAGCAGCCTTCTCAGGGCAGCAAAATAAGAAGCAAGAGCGTTTCCTGAGATCTGGGCCATTTTGGAACTTAGGGCACCAAGCCAACCAGCAACTAGCCCTCCGCCTGGTAAGTGACCATGTTTGACCAGCCGCAGCCATCCCAGGTTGAGGAAATAGGTAGCAGGAGCCTTTCCTGAGAGGCATGCCATGTTGGAACCTAGGGCACCAAGCCAACCAGCAAGTAGCCTACCACTCTGTTAAGTGACCGTGATCTGGCTAGTCGTGGCCACCCCAGGGTGAGGAAATAAGAAGCAAGAGTGTTTCAAGAGATACATGCCATGTTGGAACTTAAGGGGTGATCCAACAAGCAACTAGCCTGCTGCCCTGGTAAATGACCATGGTCTGGCAAGCTGTGCCCACCCTAGGGTGGTAAAATAAGAAGCAAGAGCTTTTCCTGAGTTCTGCACCATGTAGGAACTTATGGCACCATGCCAACTAGCAACTAGTCTGCCGCACTGGTCAGTGACCATTGTCTAGCAAGCCAAGGCCACCCCAGGGTGGGGAAATAAGATGTAAGAACATTTCCTGAGATTCCAGCAATGTTTCAACTTAGGGCACCCAGCCAACCAGCAACTAGCCTGCCACACCATTAAGTGACCGTGGTCTGGCAAGCCGTGGCCACCCCAGGGTGGGTAAATAAGGAGCAAGAGAGTTTCCTGAGATCCGCGCCATGTTCGAACATAGTGCACCGAGCCAACCAGCAATTAGCCTGTTGCCCTGGTACGGGATTGTTGTCTGGCAAGCCACGGCTAGCCCAACATGGGGAAATAAGAAGCAAGAGCATTTCCTGAGATCCATGCCATGTTGGATTTTAGGGTGCCGAACTAACCAGCAACTAGCCTGCAGCACTGGTAAGTGACCGAGTTCTGGCTAGTCGCTGCCATCCCCGGGGGGGGGGTAATAAGAAGCAAGAGCATTTTGTGAGATCCCCGCCATGTAGGAACTTAGGGCACCAAGCCAACAAGCAACTAGCCTGCCGCCCCTGTAAGTGACCTTGTCTGGCAAGCCACAGCTACCCTAGGGTGTGGAAATAAGACGTAAGAGCATTTCCTAAGATTCGTGCAATGTTGGAATTTCGGGTGCCGAGCAAAACAGCAACTAGCCTGCTGCCTATGTAAGTGACCAACTTCTGGCAATCTGCATCCACACCAGGATGTGAAAATAAGAAGCAAGACCATTTCCTGAGATCTGCGCCATGTAGGAACTTAGGTCGCAAAGCCAACCAGAAACTAGCCTGCCTCCCTGGGATATGACTGTTGTCTGGCAAGCCACAGTGAAACCAGGGTGGGGAAATAAGAAGCAAGAGCATATCCTGAGATCTGCGTCATGTAGGAACTTAGGGCACCGAGCAAATCATCAAATAGCCTGGTGCCCAAGTAAGGGACCATGGTCTGGCAAGCTGTGCCCATCCTAGGCTGGGGAAAAAAAGAAGCAACAGCACTTCCTGAGATCTGCGCCATGTTGAAATTAGGGGACTGAGCCAACCAGCAAATGGCCTGCTGCCCTGGTAAGTGACCATGGTCTGGCAATCTGTGGCAACACCAGGGCAGGGAAAAAGAAGCAAGAGCATTTCCTGAGAGCTGCGCAATGTTGGAAATTAGGGCACCGAGACAACCAGCAACTATCCGGTAGAACAGTAAGTGACCGTTGTCTGGCAAGTTGTGGCCACCCCAGGGTGGGGAAATAAGAAGCAAAAGCATTTCCTGAGATCCAAGCCATGTTGGAACTTACGTTGCTGACCCAACCAGCAAGTAACTTGCCCCCCTGGTACGTGATTGTTGTCTGGCAAGCCTCTGCCATCCCAGTGTGGGGAAATAATAAGCAAGAGCATTACCTGAGGTGAGCATCATTTTGGACCTTTAGGTGCCAAGCCAACCAGCAACTAGCGTGCCACCCAGGTAACTGACTATCATCTGGTAAGCCTCAGACATGCCAGGGTGGGGAAATAAAGGCAAGAGTGTTTCCTGAGATCCATGCCATTTTGGATCTTTGGGCATGAATCCAACCAGCAACTAGCCTACTGCTCTGGTAAGTTACCATGGTGTGGCAAGCAGCAGATACCCCAGGGCGGGGAAAGAAGAAGCAAGAGCGTTGCCTGAGATCCACACCATGTTGGAACTTATGGCGCCGATCCAACCAGCAAGTAACCTGACACCCCAGTAAGTGAACGTGGTCTGGCAAGCTGTGGCCACACCAGGGCAGGGAAAGAGAAGCAAGAGCATTTCCTGAGATCCGCACAATGTTGGAATTTTTGGTGCCAAGCCAACCAGCAGCTAGCCTGACACCCTGGTAAGTGACTGACTTCTGGCAAGTAGCAGCCACCCCAGGGTGGGAAAATAAGAAGCAAGAGCATAACCTGAGTTCTGCACCATGTTCTAATTTAGGGCGCCATGCCAACCAGCAACTAGCCTCCCCCCCTGGTGACTGTGGTCTGGCAAGGCGTGGACACTCCAGGGCGTGGAAATAAGAAGCAAGAGCATTTCCTGAGATCCGAGTCACATTGGAACATTTGATGCCAAGCCAACAGACAACTATCCTGCCGCCCTGGTAAGTGACCATGGTCTGGGAAGCTGTGACAACTCCAGGGCAGGGAAAAAGAAGCAAGAGCATTTCCTGAGAGCTGCACAATGTTGGAAATTAGAGTGCCGAGCCAACTAGCAAATAGACGGTTGCTCTCGTAAGTGACCATTGTATGGCAAGTCGCGGCCACCCCAGGATGGGGAAATAAGGAGCAAAAGTGTTTCCTAAGATCCTTGCCATGTTGGAACTTAGGACACCAAGCCAACCAGCAACTAAGCTGACCCCCTGGTACGTGATTGTTGTCTGGAAAACCGCTGTCATCCCAGCGTGAGGAAATAATAAGCAAGAGTGTTTCCTGAGATCTGTGCCATGTTGGAACTTAGGGTGGGGAGCCAAGCAGCAAATAGCCTCCCGCCCTGGTAAGTGACCATGTTGTGGTAAGCCACAACCATCCCAGGGTCGGGAAATAAGAAGCAAGAGTGTTTCCTGAGATGCGTGCCATGTTGGAACTTTGGCCGCCGAGACAACCAGCAACTATCATGCCACACTGGTGAGTGACTGTCGTCTGGCAAGCCACGGTCACCCCAGGGTAGGGAAATAAGAGGCATGAGCTTTTCCTGACATCCTTGCCATGTTTGAACTTAGGGCATAGAACCATCCAGCAAATAGCATGCTGCCCAAGCAAGTAACCAACTTCTGGCAAGCTGCGGGCATGCCAGGGCACGAATATAAGAAGCAAGAGCATTTCCTGATATTGGCACCATGTTGGAACTTAGGTTGCCAAGCCAACCAGCAATGAGCCTGCCACCCAGGTAAGTGACCGTGGTCTGGCAAGCCACGGCCAACCCAGCACGGAGAAATGAGCAAGAGGGTTTCGTGAGATCCGGGCCATGTTGGAAATTAGGGTGCCAAGCCAACCAGCAACTAGCCTGC
>PVJX010051263.1:0-10380 GCA_004027295.1 Dolichotis patagonum | reverse complement strand
TGATGCTATCAGAGCACCTCCCCACTTTACCTTCAGCCGCCTTATCTTTTGAAACCCTGCAGGTTTTTCTCACTCGGCCTTCACGTTTGGGATTGAGAGCCACATCAGCCAGTCCAACATCAATGGGACACTAGTGCCGCCAGCTGCCCTCATCTCCATCCTGCAGAAGGGACTGCAGTATGTGGAGGCTGAGATCAGCATCAACGAGGTACGTGGACCCCGTGCCTGGGCCGGGTGACCTTTATGTGAGAGGGAGCCGAGGGACGATTTCTGTGACTGTGCTTGTGGTGTGGATGAGGGAGAGGTTGGCGTGATGGCTAAAAATCCCACCGATTCACTCGTGGCCCCTTCTGCCTTTAACAGTGGTCCTTTGAGCAGTGGTACCACTTTCACACCAGGTTTCAGCATTGTCCGAGGTCAATGCTGGGGAGCTCCCCTTGCCCTCTACGTCTGCACCCAGAGCTCTGGCTGTGACCCAAGAGTCCCTCAGCATCTTCCCCCAAGTCTTTATCTTAGGTCCGTGCTGCCCAGCCCCTTCCTCTGCCCGTCTTTCTCCTCCCACGACCAAAGCACATGATTCTGGCCCAGGCCTGGCAGTATATGCCACTGGTTTCTGTCTTAGGGTCCCTCCACCATCCTCCACAAACCCCCATCTTAGCATGTGCCAGGTTGCCGCCTACCTCACACTATTCTCCCTTTTTTCATGTTGGACGCCTGTGGCTTTTCCACCAGTCTTGTCAGGCCCTGTCTTATCTCTTTATCCTGAAGACAAACAAATGTCAGCTTCCGCTGACTCCCAGATTTCCCCGGACTCATGACTTGGCGTCCCTCTGCCTACGCACTTCCGTCTCTTTCATCTGCATAGACGCATTCACGATGACGCGGCCCCAGATCCAAAGGCTGCTGTGTCTAGAGGCAAATGAAAGATGTCTCATCTCCAGTCACTCAGAGAGAGAGAGAGAGAGAGAGAGAGAGAGAGAGAGAGAGAGAGAGAGAGGCAGGCTGACAGACAAGAGACAACATGCTTCAGAGTTTATTTTTGTTTTTTTTTTTTTTTTGGTTGCAGTACTGGGAATCGAACTCACGACCTCATGCTTGCAAAGCAGGCACTTATGCTGCTGAGCTAAATCCCCTGCTTCAGAGTTTAAACAAAGTGTTTTTACTGCATGGCAGTGACTGCCTTCTGGGACATGGCCGCCCATTGGAATGGGACCATATCAAAGAGGAAGGAGATAGGGAAGCACCTTGACTGTTCATTCTGGCCACCCCATGGCTAGAATCCAGGGGACAGGGCAGTGAGGATGTGACACTGTACTGCTCTGTAGCGTTCTTATCTCAGATATCTTAGTGTGGAATTAGCGGGGACCACACTTTGTTTAGACACTGTTCCTCTGAAACTTCTGCCCCTGGGTTCTTCCTCATTGCTGAGGTAGCTCAGGTTCAGAGCACACACATACACACGTGTTTGCACACCAGCCAGACTCAGCCCTCAGGCACGCCGAGTTCTGCTCCAGCGTGGCAGCGCTTCCCAAGGAAGGAACTTTCCCCTGCATTTTGCCCCTCCCCATGCAGGTGCTTATATCCCTGAGCTAAATCCACAGTGCCCCTGCATTTTTAAGCGTGTGTGGAAATGCTTTCATGGTAGGTGGGAAGCAGAAAAGCAAAGGGTGCTCACAAAAGCTAGGAATCAGGACCAAGTAATTTCTCTGGCAGTTGTAGGAGGGCTGTATTTGATCCATACTTGGAATCCAGGGAGTCAAGTAGCAAGGAGGTGCTTGCTTTATTAAATCAGACGTGCCAGGCGTCTAGCTCTGAATGGTGTTGTCGCCTCTAACTTGGGTTGGGTGATTCCAAAGCGTCCCCCTCCCATATAAGTGGTGACCTCGGCCTTGGGGCTGGTGGTTGTCTGCATCCAATAACACCCATCCTGTGCATTCAGGGGGCCGTGCAGCATCGCCGGCCTCCACCCACTAGGTGGCAGTAGAGCCCAGTGGCTCCAGCCTTGGAGCAGTGGCTCTCCTCTAGGGAGGGAAACCCGCCCATACAGGAGCATGGCCGCCTTGGGTGGCAGCTTGCATCGCGAGGTAATGTGGTTGTGTTCAGATGTCCCTCAGCCCAGATTCGGCCTGATATTTATGCAGTGCCAGGTCCTCTGTGCCGCCCTGTCGTTCACCCACCCTTCGTCCCGTTTCCTCCCGCTCCCAGCGCGCTCACGGCCTGGCCTGTTTACTTTCCCAGGATGGCACGGTGTTTGACGGCCGCCCCATAGAGTCCCTGTCCCTGATCGATGCGGTGATGCCCGACGTGGTGCAGACGCGGCAGCAGGCATTCCGAGAGAAGCTCGCTCAGCAGCAAGCCAGTGCCGCGGCGGCCGCGGCAGCAGCAGCGGCGGCGGCAGCGGCGGCGGCAGCAACAACCACCACGGCAGCAGCCACAACAGCCCCAGCAGCTGCGTCCCAGCAGAACCCTCCGAAGAACGGAGAGGCCACGGTGAACGGGGAAGAGAACGGAGCGCATGCAATCAGTGAGTGCGGGGCAGGCTGCTGGACTCCTGCGGCCGGTGGTTCTCCTCCACATCCGGGCACATCTGAAGGACTCCAGATGGCCCGTTCTCTAGGTCTCTAAAGTCGTGTCTGAGAGGGGACAGGTATCGTCACTTCAAGGTTCGAGGCCCTAAACCCCACCGCCTTAGCTGCTTGGTGGCCATGAAGGGGCTCCAGGAAGGGGGATTCCCCCACAAGTCTCTGTTCCCCGGCCAGCAGGCAGCAGGTCAAAGTCCCCTCTGTGGACCAGCAGACAACTCTGACCTCGCCCTAAACAGCAGCCTCTCCTTGTCCTCTCAGAGCTGCCCCTCAGCATACGTCAGTGACCCTCGTGGCTCGTTGCCCCAGTCACCTCTGTAAAGATCATCTCTGTATAATCACTTCCTGAGTCCTGCAGTCAGGACTTCGCTGTGCGACTTAGGAAAGGACACCATGCAGCCCACAGAGCAGCCAGAGAAAGCACATAGACACGAGAGTGGCTGTGCCACCGCCTCTGCCTACAGAAACAGTCGGTAGTGAGCCAGACTCCCCTGGGGTCGCTGCCCCAGCTCTAAAGGAGAAGTAACTCTTTCCCCCTCAGTGAAATTGGAAACCTAGATGTATTTGTGTACTGTTGCTGTGATGGAACACCCTAGGCTGGGTGTCTTATAAAGAAAGTGTAGTTACTGAGCTTGCAGTTTTGGAGGCTGAAAGTCCAGGCAGCATCAGACCAGGTGTGGCCACCTGGACACGGTCTGGGGGTTGGGGCGCACATGTGTGAGGGAGAGCACCTGTGGCCGAAATGGAAGTCTGAGCAGACTGGGTGGGGCCGGGGATGGCATTCCACTGGGTGCCACCTCTTACGAGGGCCACCATCTCGTCCCATCCCAGCAGCGGGGCACCCTGCTTGTAGCACATGAAGCCTGGGGTCTGATCACACCCAGGCCACGGTGCTACCAACCTAGAAAGAACACAGGCACCCATTGCTCAGCAGTCAGTGAGGCCCCAGGGGCAGCGCTGCCCCGGAACGTAAAGGCAGGGATTGCTCGGGCAGTTCTGCGGGCACCTTATTCCTGCGGGCATCATTGTGTGTGTCTCTGTGTCTCTGTGACAGACAACCACTCCAAGCCCATGGAGATAGATGGGGACGTTGAAATTCCTCCCAGCAAAGCCACCGTCCTTCGGGGTCACGAGTCCGAGGTGTTCATTTGTGCCTGGAATCCTGTCAGTGACCTGCTAGCCTCTGGGTAAGAATTTCAAGACAGGGGTCCTGGGTGGTGATAGAGTGTGCCCAGTGTGCACCATGGAGACACCAGCCTTGTGCCAGGCTGTGTCTGCTGTAAGAGGGTGCCATGCAAAGCCGTCTAAAGGCATTCGTGTCCAAGATGGCGAGGAGGGACCGTGGTGAGCTGGCAGCATGAGAGGACGGGCCACCACGCTAAAGGAGGCACCCTGGCCCTAGGGCCCTGGCCAGTCGCCCTGAGCTCTGCCGGTTCCGGTCTGCCAGTTCCAGTGCCAATGCCAGAGTACAGCCCACTATGTCGCCTTCCACAGATCCGGCGACTCCACCGCTCGGATATGGAACCTCAATGAGAACAGCAACGGGGGCTCCACGCAGCTCGTGCTGAGGCACTGTATCCGCGAGGGGGGCCACGACGTCCCGAGCAACAAGGATGTTACCTCGCTGGACTGGAACGTAAGCAACTTCCACTCCCTGAGACAGAGCCACGCACACATAGAGACAGACAGACACGAAGGCAGTGGGTACTCCCGAAATCCCAGCTACTCGGGAGGCCGAAGCAGGATGATCACATGTAGGAGCCTAGCCTGAGCAATTTAGCAAAACCCTGTCTCAAAATAAAATGTTAAAAGGGCCAGGGGTGTAGTCTAAGGTCCTCCCCCAGTGCTGGAGGGGGCGGAATATATATATGAGGATGACTCCTGTGTGTTAGCTGCCACCCCAGTGTGCTGGTACAGGGTTCCCGATTTCAAGCATTTGTGAGGAGACTGTGCAGACAGGCAGCAGGCTGGTTGCTAGGCAGCCACCCCTCTCCATGGGGGATTCCGGGGGAGCCCTACCGTGGGAAGGTGGGCTCCCTAGGGTCATTCCTCTGGGGAGATCCTGAAATGTTCATGTCTCCTTATGGCCCCCAGAGTGACGGGACACTGCTGGCTACAGGTTCCTATGATGGTTTTGCAAGAATATGGACGGAAGATGGTAAGTCCTGAGTCCCTCATGTTGAGTCGGCGAAGAGGGCCCTCCACCCGCGACCACTTGGTGATGCTGAGGTGTTGATGCATGTGTTTGTTTTTACCTCCCAGGTAACTTGGCTAGCACCTTAGGCCAGCATAAAGGACCTATCTTTGCCTTGAAGTGGAACAAGAAGGGAAATTATATTTTGAGTGCTGGTGTAGACAAAGTGAGTATCAGCTTAAGATACATTGCTTTGATGTGTAGCTGCTTATTTGTCTGTAGTCGCATGATGTCTTTGAATTCTCAGGCTTTCTGCCTCCCTGAAGATATGAACAGGGCTTGTTTAGGCTCTGTGTCCCTTTATTTTATAACACAGCATTCATAATAGAGTGTTGCTTTATAGGCCTTGTGCAAGGCTTGCCCTTCGTTTGGAGGAACATCTTTCAGGGAAATCACGTCACATACCTTCATGGCTGCAAGAAACTGGGATGGGGCACACACTTGGCCACTTTTTACCCCCTAGGCCATTTAAGGAACAAGCACGGTTTTTTTGTTACCCAGTTTCCACTTTCTTCTCACTTCTTCTGAAGTTCCTTTATAAACTGCCGCTTCCCCTTATAGACAGCAGACTTCTAAGAGACTCAGGTACCAAACCAGACTCCCTGATGACGCCTGGAGTCCTTGTAGAATCCCTTGCTGTGTCCCAGGGCAGTGCTGCCAGGTAAACGCAATGACCCTACATCCACATGCATCTGGAGGACCAAGCGTAGGGAGATAGATCCAAGTCTCATGTACCCAGTCCTCTCGTCCTCTCTGGGCCTGTTTGCCCAGTTATCAGATGACAGGCTGACTGGAGTCATGACCCTCATACCTAGGAGTCATACCTCATACTTGTATCATACCTAGGAGGGATTATATATTACATGTATTAGTCAGCTTTTCAGAGCGGTGGCCAAAAACAGTGAAAAGGAGGAGAGGTTTAGCTTGGCTCATGATTTCAGAGGGTTCAATCCCTGGTTGGCTGGCTCCAGCCAGCAGCCAGAAACATTTCGGTGGAAGGGCATGGTGGAAAAGAGCTGTCATCTCATGCTTTATGGTAAGCAGAGAAAAAAGGGAAAGGTCCAGAAAAGGGGTCAGGGACAAGATACACCCTTCCAGGTGCATACCCTTAGTGACCTTCTTCCTCTTACTAGTCTGCAACTCCTAACCATTCCTCGTGACTCATGAGTGCATTGATGGATGGGTAAGGCTAGCACCCCATGGTCCAATCACCTTCCAGAAGCCCCCTCTCTGAACACATTAGCCTTTGGGATTATATTTTTTATCCAATCCACAAAACATAGCTCTGGAAAGGAAGTATTATCAAGAACTGAGTACTGGCCAAGCGTGCTGGCTCACTCCTGTAATCCCAGCACTTAGGAGGCTGAGGCAGGAGAACGGTTTGCAAGTTCAAGACCAGCCTGAGCTACAAAGTGAGCCTAAGGCCAGCCTGAACTGCATAGTAAGACCCTGTCTCAAAAAGACCAAAAAAAAAAAAAACCAAAAAACAAAAAAGAAGAAGAAGAAGAACTGAATACTGGACATTGATTGCTTGGAGCTCCCACAGAGCTGGACCATCTATAAGGATTTCTGGATAATTTAAACACCTTAGTAGCTTTCTGTTCATTCAAGTTCTAGAACCTAATATAATAGACTTACCTGACCCCAAAAAGAGGGTAGCAACAATACAGAATTCCAAAGGGGAAAGCAAAAAAAAGAACAACAACCACAACAAAAACAAAAACACTAAGAAATCGTCACTTGATAAGTTACATACTGTCATCATTGGAAATAGTTGTTCAAGTTACAAAATTAAAGCATACAAAGTAGACATTCAAACAGTGAGACTGTTAATGGTTCTGCTCAACATTCCAACAAAAACAGTAATATGGTCATCTATCTTACACACTTAAACACACATGCAGTTATATCCTTTAGAGCACTTTCTTTTCCTCTCTTTTTTACAGTAGCAGTGACACATTTTGGGTTTTATTACTCCTACAGTTCTTATTACTGTTTCAACTAGAGACACAATGTGATATTTATAAGTATGATTCTTATTTATTTCACTAATGAGGATGGTCTCAAGTTGTCTCCATTTCCCTATGAAGGCCTCAAGATCATCCTTTTTTATAGCTGAGTAATATTCCATTGTGTAAAAATACCACATCTTTTTTATCCACTCTGCAGTTCATGGGCATCTTGGTTGTTTCCAAGATTTAGCTATTACAAATAAACATCATCAAATTTAAATATCATCCTCAACATGACATGTGGCTATGTCCTAATTGGCAGACTGTCACCCACATGGGCCAAATCATCTCCAGCCCATCCACCTGTACTTTTAAAGAAAGTTTTATTGGTACACAACCACATCCCTTATGTTGAGAATTGTCCAAGACTGCTTTCACATTATGATGGCAGAGTTGAGCAGATGTGAGAGAGACCATATGAGCCTCAAGACCTGACATGCTTACTCTTTCACTCCTAACAGAGTTTGCCAACTTCTCCACCAGGGTATAACGGTCTAGGTCAGTGATGGCGAGCCTTGTAGAGCTTCCAAGGATAACAACCAGCCCTGCTGCAGCACGCATGGCATAGGTTTGCCAGCCCTGGTTTTCCCACAGTTTCTAAGTTTAGGGTGAGGGAGACCCTCCCACCGATTGTGGTAGCTTTGCCAAGTGTCACTTAAGCCTGTTCTGTTCCGTGCAGCAGTCACCAGCCAGCACAGGTAGGTGGACAAACTTAATCAGTGTCCTTCGACAAGGGTAAAATACTCTTTGTCTAGGGTAAAATACACACGGCACTTCAGATATCTGGGCTGAACAAAGAATGTGACACATCTCATTTATGTTTTTAAGTCTGTTACATGTTGAAACAACAATATCTTGGCCGTATTGGAGTAAACTAAATTCTTAAAGTGAACGTCACCAGTTTTTTTTCTTTTTAATGTTTATTTGAAATGCCCTGTGAGAGGGAAAGTTTTATTTTAATGAAAAAAAAATGCCCCGTGGCGCACACACCTCTGTTGGACCATGCTGATTTGGAAGGAGAACAGGCTGATTATTTTTTCGCACATGATACATTTTTCTAGAGGAAGCTTTATGAGAAGAGCTGCTAACTTTTCTCTTTGTTCGTGGAACAGACGACAATAATTTGGGATGCCCACACAGGAGAAGCCAAGCAGCAGTTTCCTTTTCATTCAGGTGAGACTGCAGTCGCAGCTACCGCTGTTTGGGGGGGTGCACAGGCTGACCCGGAAGTGGTTATTTAGCTGCCCCAGTGTTGAGGAGAAGGGAAGGGTGAGGTCAAAGGCCCCGGGGCTGGCATGCACTGAGTCACTGGCTCCCTGGCTCTCTCCCTGCCTGCCCTGGTGCAGTGGGATGGTGGTAAAGGTCCACAAGAGAGGCCAGAAGGTCAAGGATGAGCACTGTGCGGGACAGAGGACAGTATGTGGAGATCAGGGAGCTTCGCCTCGAGGCCATCCCTGTTGTTTCTGGTGTTCCTGTCACTACAAAGAAGCACACTGTGAAACAGGAAGTGGGCAAGGGTCAGGAGGAGGCAGGGGTGTGAGGAGTAGCAGGAAGAGTGGTTGGCGGTGGGAACAGTGAACCCCCGGGAGCGAGGGAGGAGGAGCAGGATGTTTTCCCCAGTCCTGTGCTGTACACCCGCCACTGTTTCCCAGGGGGCTGTGGGGAGACCAGTTACCCACCCAGCAGTGGGCTGTGTTAGTGTATGACAGATTTGTTTAATCAAAGTAGCCTTTTTTTAAAAAGAGAGAAAAATAAACAAAAGAAAAAAGAGCGAGAGAGACAAGCAACAACTACAAGAAACCCAAAGCAATAACAATATAGGCTTTCAAAACAAGATGATGGAAATTTAACAGTGGTTGCTATATTGCATATTGCTGACTTCAAAAGAGCTGCTTACATTACCAGATATAGACATGCAAAATTAATCAAACTGCACTAATCTAGGTATCTTGAGCCTAGACTATGCGGGTCTTCTCCTCCTTTTGGCTACACCCTGTGTAAAAATAAACCCAGTGCCCCCAGGGGCGTGAGCAGGCAACCCCATGCTGTCACCTCCCTTTCTCACCTCTGCAGTGGGAGCCAGACAGGCAGTGCCCCTGAGGCTTAGGAGATGGCGGAAGGTCTCTTCCCAGAGGTAGCTTGTCCCTGCAAGCTGGAAGGAGACAGCCTTTCGGGTCTTTGCAGGAAAGAGCCTGCATTCACGCTGGAAGTGCTCCTTACTGCGTTACTATAGCGAGATGAGGCTTCTTGATGATGCATTAAGTTTTCTAACTCCCTTGAGCTGTGCACAATGAGAGAGCATGAATGTCTTCCCTCCACCCTGCCCGCAGCCCCGGCTCTCGATGTAGACTGGCAGAACAACACTACTTTTGCCTCCTGTAGCACGGATATGTGTATTCACGTGTGCAGACTCGGCTGTGACCGCCCAGTCAAAACCTTCCAAGGACACACGGTAAGTGGGCATCCTTGACCGTCGGACACAAGTTAGTTTGTGATGTGGGGGCTGTTCCTTTTATACCTAGAATTAAAAGACCTGGTGACAGCAGACCTGTTATTCTTCAGCCCTTAGCTGCTGGAGCCGTGTAGCTATCATAGGGGCTTGAGTTGGCCCCATTGTGGGTAGCAAATAAGAAAAACATACCCTGGCCTGACCCAAAGCAGACTTTAAAACAGCTATGAGAATGTGCAAGGACATAAAGAAAAAGGTGCTTGTAATAAATGAATACATGGAATGTGTCCATAGAAAATGAAAATCTGAAAGAAAAAAAAAAAGAAAATGGAAATGGAAACCTGGTTGGGGATTTAGCTCAGTGGCTTGAGCGCCTGCCTGGCAAGTGCAGGGTCATGAGTTCGATCCCCAGTACCAAAAAGAAAAAAGAAAGAAAATGGAAATCTGTATTTTTACAAAAGAAGACTTGAGAACTAGTTGGATAAGGTCTGGAATGAAAATCTTACTGAATAGGTTTAACAGCAGGTTGGAGACAACAGAAGACAAGTTAGTGCACCTAAAGAAAGATTGTTATAGGTAAATGGATGCAACTGGAGACCATACTCATAAGTGAAATGAATCAGACTCACATGTGTAAATATTGTATTGTCTCCCTAGAGTAAGACACCAAAAGAGTAAATAAGATTTAATAGATATTGTGAAAGCAAAAGGGAAAGAAACTGCTCATAAGGAAAGAACAACTGGGATGGGGAAAGGAGAAAAGAAAGAAGGATAAAGATTATTTATATATACAAAATAAAGAACTATACTACTAATATCTGTTAGTTCATCAAAAAGAATAGTTTGTGCTTTCATCGTGTGATTGTTTGATCATGTTTTTCATACCTGTGTCTTGTAATCTGAACTACTTTGAAGATGACAATATGCAATATATTAACCAGTGTAAATCGCCTATTATTTTGTTTTGAAATTCTGTATCATTTTTATTCTTTTTTTCATTTTAAAATAAAAAAAATCACAGAAATTGGCCTCTTCAGAGAACACAAACAGTCACAAGAATGAATAGGGGTTTCACAACCTATGGGATCATATCATGTACTCTTAAGTCTGTGCGACAGGGAAAGAAAAAGGATAATGGAACAG
>PVJX010051262.1:0-10377 GCA_004027295.1 Dolichotis patagonum | reverse complement strand
CTTTCGTAAGGATGAAATTTTCCACTGAATAATCCCAAACTGAACCGAAGTCCCCCACAGAAACCAGCGCCCTGGCCTCTCCACCCCACTGGTCCTCTGGGCAGCTCCTGGGGGTGGGCAGCCCTTCCCGCCTGTGTGCGGGCCTCAGACCCCATCAGGAAATCGAACTGTATTTTCGGGGAGGGTCCTTTAGCTCTTTGTGACACTAGTGACAAGGTCGAAGGTGGGAACATGCATTCTTAACTATTGCTTCAAAAATAACCAGAAATGATGCTTCCTTTCTAGGAGGCAAAGGGCCTGGAATGGAAGGTAGGAAGGTGGGCTGGGGAAGACCCAGTGTGGGCTTCTCAGCACCTCTGAGATTTCCGGGCTCTCCAAGGGCCTGAGCCCCTGTTTTCTAGAGCAGGGCCTGGTGCTATTTTAATAAATGCCTTAGAAGTAGGATACACACGAGGGAGTGGCATTGGCCTAGTAATCCAAAGCTCCCTGTGTCCCGAGTTACTTCAGGGCTTATGAATTTCGTTCACACCGGCAGCCTGGTCCCTGTAGGGTCCAGCAGTTGCGGTGAATATGAGCTGTGATAAACTGGCCCAGAGTCCTTCTGAGTGGGCTGAAGGAGTGAGGTGTAAAAAGCACACCCGTATACTAGAAACCAGCGTTTCCTGAAGAATCATTTATTGATGACATGAGCAAACACAAGGTCATCTTTAACTGTAAATGATTATATTACTTCATGAGAAATTACTCATGGCTGTGGGTTGATGGACATTAGACAGTTTTAGTACAAAATGCTGAATGACTTATGATACAGACAAACTAAATCACCCTCATTGTCCAAGACTCTTACAAGTCTATGATGCTTCCATACAAATGTGTTCAGTTAAAAGCACGTTTGCCAAAACTGTTTATTACGTAGGGAGTTTTAATTATGCATACGTTAAGTCAAAAGATGAGGCAGCCAGGCGTGGGGTGCATGCTTGTAGACTCAGCACTTGGGAGGCTGAGGCAGGAGGATCGAAGCAAGTTCAGAGCCAGCTTGGACTACATAGCAAGGCCCTGTCCAAAAAAAAAAAGGGTAGAAACTTGATGTCGTCCCAGCCATTTCCTTTCTCACTTGGAACACAGTCAGCTGTGTGCTCCCGCGAAATGAATCATCAGCAGTGCACATGAATTTTCCTGGTTAGTGATAGGCTGGGGTTGGGCTCTGTGATTCATTTTGGGCCAGTGAGCTGAACAGAGTGGGGAGGCTTCCGGGGAGAAGTTTTCCTCCACTTTTAAAAGACACGCAGGAGGCAAAGGTCCTGCCTCTTCGTTACACGTTGGTGAGTCTGCACGGCTGTCTTGGGTGTGTCAGGTCACAAAGTTGGCCTTGCAGGAAAGTGAAGGAAAATAGAAAGATGCGGGAATTGGTCTTCCCTCTGCGGCCCGCCAGCGCTGGGGTCACCGGCTCTGGGTCAGTGGTCCAAGACAATTCGCCAAAGGCCCATCTCCTGCAAGGTGATTCCCCTGATGGGTGGTTTGCTGGGTTTACTGGCTGACTTTAGCTAGACCATTTGATAGTTTCTCATTTTGTCTTTATAGCAGCGCTGAAGGCTTAGGAACACTGTCTCCATCCAGTTCTGTGCTGTGTGAACTGGAAATTGACTATTGATGAGTTGTCCAGTTGGGAAGTTAGGTTTTCTCTGAGCTTCTTATTAAGTGAGCTAATTGTTTCTTACCGTTTAAAACAATTTGAGTTCTGGTTGCTTCTTGCTTGTAACTCAAAAAGCTGAAGCATACTAATAAGGTACATGTTGGATAAGAGAGAAACAAGCAGGGAGAGGAGAGGGAGAGAGAGAGATGAGGAGGAATGAACTGTGATTTGTAGAAGTATAAATTTGGTTGACTTCTGCCCTTATTATAATCTTTGTATTTTTCTATATTTTCTGAATTTTCTATAAGAGACATACATTGTTATTATGAATAAAGTGGAAAGGAAATCTTAAAAACTAGGTAAAGGTAGGGTAAGTACCTCAGTGCTAATCTTAGACTGTGAGACCTGTGGATTGGGAGGTTGAGACTTGGCACCTGCTCTGCGGGGTGCCGTGGGCGGGCAGGGAGGCTCCCCAGAAGCAGTGGCCTGACCCATTCTAGGATGGTGAGCTTGCAGAGGGTGCATGGGAAGAGTGGGGAGCTGGCCCCCTCCATCCAACGCTCCTGACGCAATTGAGGACAGCAGAAAGGCCTCCTTGGCTCTTCTCCTTGGCGCTACCAGGGAGAATCACGGAATGTTAGAGGGAAAGAGACCGGTCGGGTAAGAAATCCTGTGACTGTGACAGACATGAAAAGCAAAGTGCCTCTGTGAAAGCGGGAAAGTACTGTAGCCGGTCAGCCTCGTGGAAGGAGCCGAGTGGACCCAGAGAGGAGCAGACCAGGTTGACAGGGCCTGGGCTGAGGGGTGGGGCCTGTGCAGGAGGTACTGAAACTTTTTTTCTACAGACACAGTGTCCCAAGACTGCAAAGAGACCCCAGCAATCTGTCTGTCTGATGCTGCTGCCCATTTCTCGTGCTCTGCCTCAAAGCCTGAAGTCCAGACGCAGCAGCTTTTCAGAGTGAAGTATAATGAGGGTCAACTTGATCCAAAAATGCACACAAAGCTTTGTGGAAAGGATCGGCCTCAAGCTATTATTTTGTTGTTTGCATGTTGTTATTTGCCTTTAAACAAAATTAATGTTGCAAATAAATCTGGACATAGCAAATAGATTCCCACAGACAGAGGAACTTAACTCACACTTCCTGTCATCTAGCAGCCAAGACACTGATCACAGGGTGACCTTTAAAATGAAGGCTTTCATTAGCGTTAACCTAAATGCTTGTCTTCCGGTTAGGCGGAGAATATTTATATCTCAAAATCATCCTGTTGTACCATGTTAGCAAGAAGGGGAAACTTCTGATTTTCTCCCTGCTCTATTTAGTACCTAGGTCAGGAGTTGGCACATTTCTTGTGCAAAGGACCAAATGGTTAGTATTTTTGTGCTTTTGTTTTTCTTTTGGTATGGTGGATTGAGCCCAAGACCTCGCACTTGCCAGGCAGGCACTTAGCCATTGAACTATATCCCTGGCCCAAATGGTTAGTATTTTTGGTTTTGTAAACTCAGCTGTCTTGAAAAACCAAAAACAAATAAGTGAAATAAATAAATAAATAAATAAATAAATAAATAAATAAAACCAGCCTAAAATAGGTATCATTCTGTTACTTTGGGTTTTTTTTGGTACCAGGGATCAAACTTTTATGACCTCATACTTGCCAAGAAGGTGCTTATGCTGCTGAGCTAACTCCCCAGCCCATTCTGTCACTTTTGAAAGAGGAATAATCTTATCAGCTGTGCACATTTTAAAAAGCTAGTATTGGGCTGGGGATTTAGCCCAGCGGCCTAAGCACCTGCCTTGCAAGCACATAGTTGTGAGTTTGATCCCCGGTACCAATTTAAAAAAAAGCTAACATTAATGCAATCATTTCAATAGAAAAACATTTTATGTTTTAAAGTCTTTCTTAATTTTAAAGGTATAATTTAAGAAATGAGCAATGCAAACTGAACTATGAGTAAACAGAGCTATCATAAATCTGAGGGCTGGTAAATTTCGTTTTCCTTACTGGGGAGGGGAAATAGGTGAAATAACAGCACAGCCAGTCTTTTAGGTGTCGAGCTTTTCCTGCCCAATGGCAGATGTGGAACTGAAAACTTGCCCATAGGTTGTACCTAATTTCTCTTAGTATTTCCCTGATCAGTAATTTATTTCTACACCTTTTTGAAATTTGGGCTTATATAACATTTTGCCATTTGCATCAGCACTAAATACATGCACCATTTAATTTAAACTTGAAAAGGACGCAGCTGTTACCAACCATCCCCTTCTGTCATGGCGAAAACATCCTCAAAATGCCACGCTGGGGGAGGTGAGTAACTTGGGTCTGAGTGTCTGCCAAGCTTGCGTGACGTGGTGGCTCAATTCCCAGCACCACAAAACAACAAACACAAGGACAGCTTACCTCCCTTGACATGATGACTGGAAACTAGGTGTGCTAGGCATTGTTGCTTTTACTTTCAAATATTAAAGTGGCTTGGTCTTTCCCAGGTCCCACATCCAGTAACCAGTAGTTCTTGATGGCAGGTAACCAAAGCGTCTTCCCTGAGATAGAGATCAATTTATGATCTGGTTACAGACTGAAAAATGTTATGAATAAAAGAAAACACTTTCAACTTGTAGTTGCAGCTGAGAACTGTTTTCTTAAGAGCATAGTGAAAAAAACAATGTGCAGAACAAGGGGTAGACATACTGGTTTTTGACAGGAATGGTGATATACTCCTCTAATCCCAGCACTTTGGGAGGCGGAGGCAAGAATATCACAAGTTTCAGCACCGGGCAATTTAGTGATTCAGAAAACCTTGTCTTAGAAACGAAAAGAAAGCTGTTGGGGTGTGAGGGGGAGACAGGTTGAGGATGCAGCTCAGTACTGAAGGCATCGAGTCCAATCCTCAGTACCTCCATATTGTGGTTTGTGTCTGGGTGTCCCCCCAAAGCCTCATGCAGTCATGGAGGCAGCTGAGTCTGACTGTGTGATTGGTTCATGTCTAGTTCTGGGACTGGCGGTGTGAGTGCTGCACCCGCCCAGGAGTGAGGAGCCGGCACACAATATAAGGGAGGCAGGGAGGCGTGCTTTCCCCCTTTTTGCACTTCTCTTCTTGTCACTTGAGGTTGCCATGAACTGCTGCCCCTCAGCCACACCACCCTGCGTTGGAGCCAGCTCAGTATGGACTGAAACCTCTGCAAGGTTTAGTCATACTAAATAAACCTTTCCTTCTTCCATTTTGGATGCCCGGTATTTTGTCTCAACAACGAAAAAGAAGTAACCAAGATAGTACAAAAAAATAACACATACAAAAATGAAACACACACAAATGCAAATGAAAGATTTTCATCTTGTAGTCTGTGTACGTTTTTTTGAAGACAGAATTTCACTATGTAGTTCAGGCTGGCCTTGAACTCGCTGTGTATCCCAGATTGGCCTTAATCTTCCTGCGTCAGCCTCCTGAGTGCTGGAATTACAGGAGTGTACCACCGGCACTTCAATCAATTCTTTCTGCATGTGACCCAAAATCAGTAGTCTCCAAGCTACTCCATGATGTATTTATTTAGTTTTTTTTTTTTGTTTTGTTTTGCTTTTTGAGACAGTGTCTTAAGATGTAGCCCACATTGGCCTTGAACTCAGGGTCCTCCTGCCTTAGTTATCTGTGTCAGTTATTTCACTTAGCATAACGTCTTCAAGATTCACCTACATTGTAGACTCTGTCAGTTTCCTTTCTTTTAAAGGCAGAGTAAGATCCATAATATGCCACTGTATGCACTCACCACACTTCGTTTATCCATTTCTCCATTGTTGGGTCTGAGGGTTGTGAGTGACAATGCAATGCAAACAGGTATACAGATACCGGAATGTATATAGCAATTTCAGAATGTAGGGTAAAATAAAAAACATCCTGAAAAACAACAGAAGTGAATGTTCTTAGATCAAGAATGACATTACTTTATTTCCAAGATAGATGGAAACCTTTCAATACTGGATGAGCTTAGGGCCCTTTTCCACGGCCTCCCTGACTCTCCTGCAGCTCTGCCGTGAGCTGCCAGGTCCCTCAAATCACCTGGCTCCTCCCACACCCAAAGGGAATGGTAATGGTAGCTGAATACCACATCCTGGCCAGCGAAACTTCCTGCAGAAGGATCGAGTTCCTGCAGCAGCAGGCCCTTGTGCCACTTAGCTATAATCCCTGGCCTCAAGATAATTTTTTGAGATTGTATTTTTTTGGTACAGGACTTGAACTCAGCACTTCACTATTGCCAGGAAGGCACTGTGCAGCCGAGATATGTCCCTGGCCCTTGAGGTTCTATTTTTGTAAAGCAGTTTTAGGTTGATAGCAAAGTTAGATAGAAAATACAAAATGCTCTCATGCAGTGGTATCGTATGCTGTAGTTTCAGTGTCCGTCCAGGTCTTCTGTGTGCTGCCTATTCATCTCCCTTTCTCCCATTGCTGGCAGTCACATACTTTAAAATTTCTCTGTCCTTCTGTCTTTTCCAGAATGTTGCATAATTGGAAGTACATAGTATTTAGCTTTTTTTTCTGATTATTTTAGTTGCTTTCACTTAACACTATGAGCTTAGGACTGGGAATGGAGTTCAGGAGTAGAGAATTTACCTAACATGATTAGGGTCCCAGCACTGCAGAAAATAAAAACAAAAAATATGTATACATTCAAATTTCCTTCAGGTCCTTTTAAGTGAGCTTAATAGCTCATTTTTGTGCGTATGTCTGTGTGTGTGCATATGCATGTGTGTACATCTATGTTTTAAAATTATTTGGGTAAATACTAAGCAATGGATACGCCATATGAGTAAACTTAGTATTGTAATAACTACCACGCTATCTTCTAAAGCAGCTGTACTGTGCTGCATCTCCACTAGCAATGAGTGAAGTTCCTACTGTTCAGATCCTGGTGAGCATTTGGTATTGTCTGTGTTATTAGATTTTGACCACTTTAACAAGTATACAGCGGTATCTCATTTTAATGTCTCCTAATGAAGTACAATGATGAATATCCTTCAACACGCTATCTATTTTCTGTATCTTCTTTGGGGAGGGTTCTGTTCAGTTCTTTTGGTCACTTTATAAACTGGATTGTGGGTTACCTTATTGTTAAATGTTGTGGTTTAGATCTAAACAGTTCCCCCAAAGTCTCATGTGTTCAGAGGTGAGGCTTCTGGAAAGTGACTGGATCACGGCGGTCCTGTATCTGCTAGGGGATGAATCCTGTGATGACTTCATAGCTGAATGTGCTCTTAGGAGGTGAGTTCTAGTCAGAAAGTGCAGGCCACCAGGATTGTGGCCTGGAGGGCTGCAGGCTTAACCCCAGCACATCCCTTCCTTGTCCTGATTTCTGGCTTCTCTAGGTTGAGCAGCCTTTTTCATTTGTGCCAGTTTGCCATGCCATTTCTGTGTTACTGCCGACCAACCACGCACAGATGGAACTCCCTGAAACCATGAGCCATATCAACTTCTCCTTTAAGTTTCAAGCATGTGGTATTTTGCCCCAGTGGTGGGAAGGCTCACTAACACACTGAGGTTGAATATTTTGTTGTGTATACATGGTGTGATAAAAATCAGGACATGGTGGTACATGCCAGTAATCCCAGCACTGGAGAGGCTTAGGCGGTAGGAGTGGCATGAATTAGAGGGCAGCCTGGGCTCCATAGCAAGACCTTGTCTCAAAACAACAACAAAAACACAACAAAGTATGCTGAATGCTGCTGCCACGTGCCATCCGGTGGAAAGGCAGATGTTATGGTCTGTGTCTAGCTGTCCCCCCAAAGCCTCATGTGGTCAATAGGTGGGGCTTTTGCAGAGGTGGCTGGACCTAGAGTGTGTGATGCTGGGATGGATTCATGCCACACTAGGCTCAAGGGCATTAGGATTAAGGATGTGAGTGCTACCTGCCCTAAGTAGTCTCCATAGACTGAAGGCATAGGAAGAGCTGAAGCTGTCTGTTACTGCTTTGCTACCTTCTATGTGTCGTCAACTGTTTCTCCTCTGTGATACCTTCTTGCCTCGGAGTCAGCTGATTATGGATTGAAACCTCTACAGATAAATAAACCTTTCCTTCTTTAATTTGGATGTCGGCTATTTTGTCTTTGCAATGAGAGAAGTAACTAAGAGTGCAGGGATCATCAATATGAAAAGCAGTTTCACAATCCTTCGTGTGTGACAAATTTCATCTTGTTGTGTATAGTCAGTTGGTCATGAGCTATGGCTGAGATGAGGTGTTTTAAAGTGTGCTGTAAATCATGGATCACAATCACTAACATGAATTCTGCTTCAAATTACAAAAAAAGTGCTAAACACAAAATGTTAAAATTAGTTTATTGGCAACTTTCAGGAGAATGGTAGAGAGGTGAGCAGCAGATAAAGAACCTCTCCAAGTTTTGGTGTCCAGACCCTGGAATATAACAACATGAAGAAGAGAAGGAGGAGAGAGGTATGTCCCAAGGACACAGGAAGGAGCTTAACTGAGAGACTTGAAGCCCATGGAGAGTGATAATTCAGGAATCCAGCAAAAATAAGAAAACTGGGGGTGTTGGCCTTGCTGGCTGGGGAGAATCAGCAAGAAAGCCATGCAGCCTGCCTATGTGCCAGTGGAGGCCCTGCCAGCCAGGGGGAACCAGCGAGGAAGACTCCTCTGCCCTCCACCTCCCTCCTTCCCCACCCCCATAAGCAACTAGACGTGGCACAGGCTGAGATGATGATAACTGAAGTAGGGAAGCTACCTGACATTTATGTTGCTTGATTGACTTTGCAAGCCAGTAGCCTGAGCAACTAATTAGAGGATAAGATTATGCAATACAGTAATATGATGTTCATACTGTCCTATCACAGCATCTTTTACAGAGTATCCTACATCAATTTTATTCTGGAAACTAGTTTTTCTTCTGTGACCTGGGACCTTGTTCTGGACCAGGCTATGTCACCAAAGCTATTTTGTCTTAAAATTCCCTTTAAGAGACTGCTCTTTAAATTTTTATTTTTTCCCAAATTCATTTTATTTCAAGAAGAAGCAGAAGCAGAAGCAGAAGCAGAAGAAGAAGAAGAAGAAGAAGAAGAAGAAGAAGAAGAAGAAGAAGAAAAGAAAAAGAAGACCATGATGAAGAAGAAGAAACAATCAACTAAAACAAAATTTCAAAACACATCAATCAGGGGGCAACAATGGTATGTACATTGCACATTGTCATCCCCAAATTATTCACCCAGAGCACAAGACATCTGCATTCAATTGTCCAAACAATACCAGCACAGATCTTTCTCGTCAGTGGACTCAGAGAAATCAATAGCATAACTATCTCAACTATTTTTTAATACACACACATACATATACATGTTTTTTTCTTTCAGCTTCTCACACTAATGAAACAATATGATGTTTATATTTGTGTGTCTTATTTATTTCACTAATGAGTATGTTCTCAACTTGCATCCATTTATCTATAAAAGTCTACAATTTATCCTTCTTTATGGCTGAGTAGTACTCAATTGTATAAAAATACCATGTCTTTTTTTATGCATTCCTCAGTTGATGGGCATTTAGGTTGTTTCCAAGATCTGGTTATTACAAATTGTGCTGCTGTAAACACGGGTGCATATATATTGCTGTGGTATGATGTTTTTAATTCCTTTGGAAAGATACCCAGAAGGGGAATAGCTGGGTTGAATGGGACATCTAGTCCTAGTTTTTGAGGAATTTCCACACTGATTTCCACATAACCCCGCCAGCATTTGTGATTGCTTGATTTCTTGATAACAGCCATTCTTTCTGGGGTGAGATGAAATCTCAGTGTTGTTTTAATTTGCATCTCTCAAATGACAAGTGATGTTGAACATTTTTTTCACATATTTATTTGCTGTTTGTATTTCTACATCTAAGAAGTGTATATTCATCTCAGATGCCCATTTTTTGATTGGGTCTTTAAATATGTGAGGACCTTTTTTTTTTTTTGAGTTCTTTATAAGTTCTCAATAGTAATCCTTTGTCTGAAACAGCTGGCAAACATTTTCTTCCACATTGCAGGTTGTCTCTTCACACTGTTGATAGTTTCTCTTGCTATGCAAAAGCTTTTCAGTAGGATGAGATCCCAGTTGTTGATTCTTTGTGATAGTTTCTGTGCAATCTGGGTTTTGTTCAAAAAGCCTTTGCTTATACCAGTGTCTTCAAGAGTTTTACCTACTCTATCTTCCAGTAGATTTAATATTTCTGTTTTAATATTAAGATCTTTGATCCATTCTGATTTTAGCTTAATACATGGTGAAACATATGGGTCCAGTTTTAATCTGAGGCATGTGTAGAGCCTGTTTTTCCATCACTATTTATTCAAGAGGCTGTCTTTCTTCCAATGAATGTGTTTGGCGTCTTTTTCAAGTATAAGGTGGTTTAGCGTGCTTGGATTTGTTTCTGCATCTTCTAATCTACTCTGTTGATCTTTAGGTCTGTTTTTTTGCCAGTACCACACTGTTTTTATCATAGTAGCTTTATAGTATAATTTCAAGTTAGGAGTTACGATGCCCCCTGTCTCGAAGAGACCCTGTTCTTTTTTTTAAATAATTTTATTTAAAGAGGAAAAAACAAAACAAAATAAAACAGAATAAAGGGTAGCAACAATACAGTATTCCAAGGAAAAAAGGAAAAGTACAACAACAATAAAACCTAAGAAATTATTACTTGACTAATTACATACTGACTTCTTGGAAATAGTTGTTCAAATTACAAAGTTAAAACATGTAGACATTCAAACAGTGA
>PVJX010051261.1:0-10371 GCA_004027295.1 Dolichotis patagonum | reverse complement strand
CAATATGACAGATAGTGAAGATCTCTGGTTGTGTAGCTTTGAAACATATGCTTTCTTATGTCCCGCTCTGTTCTGTGTTGTTGTGTTTAATTTTAGTCCCTTTTAAAATAAAATTAAAAGAAATTAAAAAGGAAATTGTAAATGATAAGAACTTTGTGAGGAAATCTGAGGGTTATTGAAACAGGAATAGGTTGTAGTCGACCTTTGGTTTGTTAGGGGAGCTGACATGAGGAAGAGAGTGTTTCCTTGAATTGTGACACTGTTCCTGGGCACTGCCCAGACCTTAAAAAGATGACACCCAGATATCTGCCTAAAACAACAGGGAACAATGACAAGTTTCAGTCAGTTGCAGAGCCAGCCTAATGATGATCTCATGCACATGCTTTTGCATAATGGAATAGGACTAAATAGAAGTTGAATAATGAAAAGACACAAATTTCTTAGCACACAAAACAATTTAGACTTCTAGAAAGAGGCTACTACAGATTAAAGTGGGCTGATTCAAAACCTAGTTGATACATCTGAGAGCTAGACAAAGCAATGGTTTTTGAACAGATCTCCAGTGCCAAAGTAACTTCAACAGTGAAGCACAAAGAAGCATAGTGCAGGAGACAGAGATTGGGTCCCATGTTTATAGAGAATGGAAACTAGGCAACAGCAGGGATTGAAACCCCCTGGGCCCAGAGAAAGTTCCTACATTCTTGAAATCTAGAGAAGCTGCTGAATATATAGTGTCTGATATGGTATCCACTATCCACATATGAATATCAAAATTAGCTGCAACTTAATTTTCAATTGTGGGGAGTCTTCCTTGAGCCCCAGTAGTCCTTATTATTTTCCATTTCTTGTACCATGCTTTAATTGTCCATTTCTTAATTTAGTTCTTGCCATAGGACTAAAGCTTCCTCACTGATAATATCTGTACATCATTTTTATCCTAAAGAAGATGTAGAGTAAAAAGGAGGAAGAGAAAAAACAAGAATGCAATAATATTTGTCAAGCTCTTATTATATTGGAAACAATTAAACACATTATCTCATTTAAGGACTATTAATATCCCCTTTTTGCAAACAATGAAGCTGTGGCTTGATATGGTTAAGTGTTTGTCCAAAAATTATACATCCAAGAGCAGCAGACCTGGGTATATATATTATTATAACCCTGTTATATTGCTCCTTAACATCTTATGGAACATTGTGTAAACATGCTTGTAAAAAATTTATTCAACATTTATAAATATTAGGCTCAGTGTAAAGTTAAGCACTCACCCAGAGTTAATAGAACACATTCAAGTTACTGAAAAATTGTTTCAAAGTTTAAGAAATCCTGTATTTGACATATTTATACATGAGTAAATAAGGAGTTACCTCAAGCAGAGGCAGACCATCCAGGAGAGGAATCAGCTTATGCAAAGATGTGAAGGCTAAAATGATTGGGCTGAATGAAGATACCCTGCTCAGAGGCAGATCAGAGATGTCATTCAACTATTCCCAATTCAGCATTTATTCTTTTTATTGGCAAATTCTGTGTTTGCATATACAGTGGACCCTCAAGTTATGACCATTCTTGCACATGGAGACCTTGGATTATGACCACAATTTTATGTTTAACTTATGAAAAAAGTCTCCAGTTGCAACCCAAAGCCAGCCAATTTGCAGTTGCAAACAAAGATTCATGATGCCAGAAAAGTATATGCAAGTATATGTAGTTTGAGTACAGATTCCTGATGTTCTTATAGAAGAGCACTGTCCTTCCAAATAATAACCACCTTTTATTTCATCTTCCCTTCATATAAGCCAAAAATGTCAATTTGAATGGTGAGAACAGTACAAAATTATTTCTGATAAACTAGGCACATTCTATAACATTTTGGTGAATACACTAGAAAAGTTATTGGTGTTTCTAGTAAATTAAACACATTACACAACGTTTTTATTATGATAAGGTTAGTTAGTGCGTGCTGTGGGAGGTCCTGAGTACATTACTGATATTTCTATTATTTATTATGATAAAAGTGGTCTTGACTTACAACCAACTTTAGTGACAACAAGCCCTCACAAGTGAATTGAGTTTGTAAGTCAAGGGTACACTTAACTTTCTCTTATATTACCCTATCTTATGGGAGAGTTAGAAATGAAATTCTCCTTTAAATTTTAAATTCAACCATTTTGAGTCATGATGATCACATTCCAATGAATAGAACTTCGATGGATATATGACTTTAACTTACCAAGTGACAAATGCATAATTCACTCCAATGATGACATAGGCCAAGGCATAATGCCAACAAAAACACATGGAGAGAAACATTCTGTTTTCATGATCCATCAGATCCCATGTGGGACTTCCTTTTGGGGGAAATAGGACAAAACCAATCTGTAATTCAAAACAAGAAATAATCAACCACATTTCCAAAGATGGTATATTTTACAATGATTGGTAACAAAGGTAATTCTCATTGTGTAAAATGTCATAGACAAAATACTAGGTTTTACTGCCTATTTTAGCAATATACAATAGCTACCAGCCCCCTTTTTTTTAGGGTTTTGGTGGGGGTTTTTTGGTTGGTTTTTGTTTTTTGTTTTTTGTTTGTTTTTGGTACCAGGGATTCAAACTCACAACCTCACACTTGTCAGGCAGGCACTAGCCTCTGAGCTAAGTCCCCAACCCTGCTCATGCTTTTTTACAAAAAAAAATTTTTTAAACATTAATGGTTAATTTTCAAAATTTGAGTACAGAGCAATCTCTGAGTATAGGTGAACTTTCAGAATGTCCTGTGCCTCTACACTATGCTGTTTCACTCTACTGTTTCAGAGAGTAGAAATAGATTCTAAGATATATGCATGCCTGCAGGTAATATTATATTCAGGACAGGGATGGTGGTAAACAGGTATTATTTGAGCTACTTTAGAGTTTCAGATGGGAGGATTACATGTGTCTGGGGAGTACAAGATCAGCTTGGGCAACATAAAAGTGCCTGTGTCAAAAAAAGTTTTAATTTTAAAAACCAAAAATATATTCAATGGAGAAAGCTAAAAGATTTTTTACTAAGATCAGATGTAACACAAAAACATTTGCCTTCCCTACTTTTATTCAACATTATAATGGAAATTCTAGCAAGAGAAAGTAGGCAAAAAAATTGAACAAATGATATTCGTATTTACCAGGAAGAGTTAGACCTGTCTGTATGTATAAATGATATGATCTTCTATACAGAAATTCCTAAGGAACCTACCCAAAAAATTATTAAAGCTAATTAGTGAGACTAACATTTGATAAATACAAATGAACATACAAAAATGAATTTTATTTTTATACATAAGCAATTAACAACTGAAAAATAAAACTGTGAAAACAGTTTCACTTGTAATAATGAAAACAAATGAAATACTTAAGAATAAAATGAATCAAGAAAGCTAAAGACTGGGGCTGTAATTCAGTGGCAGAGCACTTGGTTAGCAAGGGCAAGTCTCTGAGATCAAACCCAGCACAAAAAAGCAGGTTCAACATTTTTACATCAAAAGCTGCACAACATTGTTGAAAGAAATAAAGACATGAAATCCATCTCTTACATCGACTACACAGTTAACCAAAAGCAATCTACACATTTTTTGTGATTCCTTTCAAAATTCCAATGGGCTTTTATGAAGAAATAATGATGTTTTTGTGATGGTGCATACATATAATCCCAGCACTCTGGGATGTTGAGGCAGAAATGTTGCAAATGTTGCAAAGTTGAGACAACTTTAAGACATAGCAAGACATGGCTTGTTAAAGTTTTTAAAGTAGAAAAAGGTAAGCTAGTGATGCCAAGGCTACAATCTCCAGTATCAAAAAAAATCTAATCCTAAAATCATGTGGAATTGTAATAAATCCAGAATAGCAAAATACCTTTTACAGAACAGAAATATATGTGTTGGACTCACTACTTTATTTTTTTAAAAAATCTGTGATACTGACATAATCCAGACATTTAGATCAACTAAACAGAACTTGAAATCCAGAAATAAACCCATATATGTATGATTATTCAACCTGACAGGCTCCAGTTACTCAACAAAGGAGAGAACCGTGCTATCAGCAAATGATGCTGGGGCAATGGGATAATCATATGCAAAACAATGGTTTTGGATCCTGTTATGTTTTAAGTCCAGATGTTCCCAAAAGCCTGTGTTCACAGTAAGGGTTTCAAAAATTAGTTACACCATTTGTTGCTGTACTCATCCATGGAGATCAGACCTCTAAGTTCAGAGCCCAGTATACTGTTAAAAGGTGGATCTTGGTTGAAGGTGAGTCACTGAAGGTGTGACCTAGCATGGTATATCTATCTCCATAGATTCCCCCATTCTCTTACTTCTTCCCAACTCCCACAGTGTGAGCAACTTTGTCCTGCCCAACCCTTTCTACCATGCAGTTTCTGCCTTGGAGTCAGCAGACTATGAATAGAAAACATGAACCAGATACCTCTCCTCCCTTAACTTGTGGATATTCAGTATTGTGACCCAGCAACAAAGAAAGTTACTAAATCAAACTCCTTCCTAGTACTGTATATAACATTAACTTAAGAGGGATCAAAAATCTAAATAAAAGATCCAAAACTATAAAATTCATAAGAAAACATAAAGAAAAATGCTTCATGACCTAGGATTTTATGATGGTTTCTTATCTGTGACACAGAAAGCACAATCAGTCAGTGAAAAACCAGACAATTTGAATTTTATGAGAATTTAAAACTTTTGTGCTTCAAAGGACACTATCAAGAAAAGGAAAATATAATTCACAATCAGGAAAAATATATTTCCAAACCATGTCTCTAATGTATAAGGAATTCCTAAAAGAACCATAAAATAAAAATAATAGGCAAAAGACATGTAAAATCTCAAGAAAAAAGTATAAAGATGATGAATAACCACTTGGAAAGATAGCAACCTCATTTGTTATTGGAGAAATTCAAATCAAAAGCACAGTGAGATACCACTTTGTAACAATAAGAATAGCAAGAATAATAAATCATAGCATTATCAATGAGAACCTTAAGAAATTGGAATACTTTTCATGGGTGAGGGAAATAAAGCTGTCTCAATAGCATAAAAATTGGCAACTCCTCAGGCAGTTAAACAGAGAGTTCCCATATAAACTGGAAATTCTATTCCTAGCTATGTATGCAAAAATATTCACATATATACTTGTACACAAATGTTCCTAGCAGCATTACCCATTATAGCCAAAAGATAAAAGTAACCCAACCAATGATCTACTAATGACAAGTAAGCAAAATGTGTGGCATAGCCATACAATGGTATACTAATCAGTTATACAAAGAAATTAAATATTAATATGTACTTCAATATGGAAGAAACTTGAAGCCTTATACTAATAGAATGAAGCCAGAAAGAGGTTGCATATTGTAAAATACTCCTATACATAAAATATCCAGAATAAATAACTATCCATAGACACCAAAGACAGGTAAGTGATTAGCAAATCCTGAGAAGAGAGTGTAAGGGAGAGGCATTGCTTAAAGGGTACAGAATTTCCTCTTGGGGAGATATAATTGTTTTAGTTGACTACAGGGGATGAGTCCACTATATTATGGTTATTATATACTTTAAAATGGTTAACTCTAAGTTATCTAACTCTTATCTCAATAAAAACTAAATAAATTATTATAGTAGAAGTAGATAGATATAGATGATAGGTGATAGATGAAATGAAGTGAAATGCAAAATTAAAATGAAATATAAAACCCAGGTAATATAATGTATAGTTGTACAAATATCTACCATAAAAATTTCTTTATAATATCCCTTCGGGTATGTACTATCATGCTCATTTTAAAATATCTTTTCTTTATTACTGGATGAGAAAATTGGGTTGTTCAGTGACTTGCTCATAATCACACATTTAAATTGACTGACAAAAAAATGCAATTTAGACTATGATGCTGAGTGAAACTTTGATTCAATTTCTTCTTGTTATTTCAAGTAATATGAATAAATCATGGGAAAGATATTTGTGATTTAATTGCAAGTTTCCATTTATGGATTTCCTTTAGTTGCAAAAAGAACTACCACTTTATCATCACTTTTTCCTCAATGATGCACATAAATTTCACAATAATCTTTAGTCTGCAAAATAACTCCAAGAAGGATAGTTCATTATCCCCATATTATAGAGGAAAGAGTTGGAACTCAGAGACTCCAGTGATTTTCCTAATATTCAATATAAATGAATGACTAAGACAGGATTCCAAACAAGAAAAGTCTGACTCCAACAACTCTGCTCTTTGTTCTACTAACATTCTAATTCCCTTATAGCATTTCCATGTGAAGGCTAGAGACCTGGATAACAGTTTTGATATGGTTTCAGCAACTGGAACTAAGAAAACTATCAGTGCTGTGAAGACACATTACTGCATTACTCTTAAAACATAGATAACAGCTAGGTATAGCAGCATGTACCTAATTTCCAGGTACTCAGAAGTCTGAGGCTGGAAGCAGAGGAATTTAAGCTCAGCATAAACAACATGCTTTGAGACACTCTCTCAAAACATTAAACAATAAGCAACAACAAGATCTCTTTTTAAATTGCATGATGTAACTTTGTTATTGAGAAAACATCTTTAAATGTAATGTGATTCAGGAAATAAATCATTTATTAAAGGTGGGGGGATTTCCTCTGTGCATATTACACAATCATTTAAACATAAATTATAAAAAGGAGTCATTCTAAGGATTTGACTTATGCAATTCACTTCTCCACACATATGGTTCCAGGAGTTCAGGTGGACATTTTTATCTAATCTGTCTACACATGATTTATGCATTATAGTTGAATTAGGGTGGTAGCACATAACTGTAATCCCAGTACTTAAAAGACTGAGGCAGGAGGATTGTCATCAGTTTGAGGCCAGCCTGGGCTACACAGTGAGTTGAAGGCTAGTCTGAACTGCATGCAAGACCCTGTCTTGAAAAACCCAAAAAAATACATGGCAATATGACTTCTATTAAGTTTCCATACATTTTTGTTTTTAAAAAGTCTAAAAGTGGGACAGTTACTATAGATAAACTTTCATTTCCTATAATTGTGCATATGTGTTGATATTAGCTGTTCATTTTTCTTTAAGGAGCTAGACATTCTTTGGTTAGACATCAGGTGAAATATAAAAAATTATTATAAACCTATTGATAAGTGAAAAAAATCCAAATACCAATGCATTTATTCCCAAAAACTTTCACTTTATAAGTCTTCCTTAGAAAAGCATTTGAAGAATTATGAAAATGTTTCTCTCCAAAAAGAAGAATTTGAGACATAGCACATCTTTGTCTTTCATATTCTCAACATAATTAATAATTATTTATTGAACATTAATTACTTTTATTATTCTTTTTATCTTTATAATTAATACATTTTTTCAACTCTTTTTAAGTTTGCCTTCTCATTCTTATGTACTTTATTTGAATACTAAGTTCTTGTTTTGCTTTTTTTTTTTGAGACAGGGTCTTGCTGTACAGTTCAGACTGCCCCTGAACTCACTATGTAACCCAGGCTGGCCTTGAACTTGTGGCAATCCTCGTGTCTTAGCCTCCCAAGTGCTGGAAATATAGATGTGTGCTACTACACCAGGCTGAATACTAAGTTTTTTAACAAACTTAACCTAGTAAATATGTGTATGCTATAGTTTGACCTTAAATATCCCCTAAAGACCCATGTACAGGAACCCAATAACCTCAATGGATACAAACAGTATAAGTTGTAACAGTATATGTTGAGCCAAAATTAATAATATCAACATGAACCAATTTTTAAAAAGAACCATATGACAAACTGTCAATACCTATGGTGGTACTTTGGGAAGTGGTGGAACATTTAGGTCATCACTTGGGTCGTGGTTGGGCCCCATCAAGCAACAGGTCTTTACATAACTAAGGAAATATATTTAAGGGTTGTTGTGAGAACCTGATCCCTTTCTCTTTCAGTACTGTGAGGTGAGAAGTTTTACTCAACCATGCACACCCAGTATGATGTGCTGCCCTACCACAAGCTTAAAAGCAACATGCCCAAACTCAACTTGTACTGGAAAGTTTGAAGCCATTTGCCAAAATAAACTTTGTCTTTCTATAAATTGATAACCTGTAGTATTTGTTATAGTAGTAGAACCCTGACAACATTATGTATATTCCTCAATCCAATAAAGATAATTATTATTTGTTTTCAAACACATGAAATGTTCACAACCACTAATATTAGGCTATGTTCCAAAGGAAATCTCAACACATTGTAAAGAAATTGGACACAGTGGAACACACTTATAACACCAATTAAACAGAAGCCTGAGGCAGGAAGATCAAAAATTTGAGACCAACCTAGGCCAGAAAAATCCTGTCTCTAACTGAAACTTCTAAAAATAGCTGGGGATATAGTTGAAGGCCAAAGTTCTTGAATAACATGTATGAGGACCTGAGCTCAATCCACAGAATTACAAAAATAAAAACAAGGAAATAAGTTCAAAAGAATGTATTACTGACTAAAAAGTAATTAAAATAAAATAAGTAAGAAAAAAACATTTTAAGAAACTCAACAGTGTACATGTAGGGCTGGAGATATTACTCAGTGGTGGGATATGTGCTTAAAATAAGCAAAGCTCTGTGTTCAACCCCAAGAACCACTGAAAAACAAAATGTATACTAAAAAACATAAAGTGCCTAGAATTGTCAACATTCAGAGTTGGCCAAATATATATTATAATCAAATATCTCTACAATTAAAACTACAGTATCCTCAAAAAGAAGACCAAAGAGGATGTCAGAAAATGGAAAGATATTCCCTGTTTCTGGAATACAGAATCAATATTATCATGATGGCCATATTTCCAAAACTGATATACAAATTTAACAACATCCCAATAAAAATACGCAGAACTTGAAGAAATAATCCTGGAAGCCTGCCACAGATATCCCTACCTAGTTGTGCAGCCATGAGACCCTGCCTAGAACCTGGTAGGCCCCTGTGCAGGATTCCAGAACACTGTGGGACCTATGGGTCATCATTCCAGTCCTGGCTGGGCCCCATTTAATGACTCTCAGGTAGCAAGGATCCACTGCACGTGAGCTGAAGCCTGCCAAAGAGATCCCTAGCTATCTGCATGACCCCTGGTAAGCCCCTACCAAGCATCCCTAAACACTGCAGGACTTTTAGGTCATCACTTGGGTCGTGGTTGGGCCCCATCAAGCATCCTCCAGGTAGCTGGGAACTACCACTGGTGAGCTGAAGCCTACCACAGCAATCCCTACCTAGCTGTGCAGTAGTGGGTCTTTGCTTGAAAACTGGTGGAGCCACACCCAGAGACCCCAAGAAGCTGGTGAGCTGTGGTGTTCCATGTGGCATAAGCTGAAAGCCTGCCCAGTATACTTGACATAACTTTCAGCCTTACTACACCACTCAGAACCTGGTAGGACCATTCCTAGTGACCTCAAGCAGCAGAAGCATTTCAGTGAGGCACATGGGGAGTGCTGAAGGTTCACCAAGTGCACACTTCTCATCTGGGGAATCTCAAAGTGCCACTAAGAAACCAAGGAATACAGGAAAATGAAAAAACAAAAGAACAAAATGCAACCTCAAAACTTTAGCCCAAGCCAAACAAAGCTAGGAGACATGGACATAGAAGAAAATGTAAGCCATACTTGAAACTTCTGAAATGGTAGCAACTGAATTAAAGAAGCAATTCCATGAAGCTGTAAAGGAACTCAGATCAGAAATAATTTCCCACACAAAAGAAAAATGATAAACATAATAAAAGAAATGCTGAACATGTCTAGAGAAGACACAGTTTAAAAACTCAAAGAGCACCACAAAAATATGGAAGTCTTGCATGAAGAGCATAAGAAAACAATAGAATACATGAAACAGTTTCAAGGAGACATCCCAGATATCAAAAATTCCATCAAAAGTTGGCAAAACCACATGAAGGAACATGAAGATAGACTTTCAGACCTCAAAAATAAAAGTTCAGCTAGTGAACACAAAATAAAAGAGCTGTTCAAGATAATAAGGGACCAGGAAATAATTCAACAGTTGCAATACAATGTAAAGAAAAGTAATATAATACTGATAGGTGTAAATGAAAAAGAAAGTGACAACACAAAGTGTAACAAAAGACTATTTATAGAAATAATAGCAAAAGTTTTCCAAAACATGGGAACGGAAACTGATATGCAGATAAATGAAGCAAATAGAACTCCAAATAGCCATACTTAAAATAAATATACACCCATACATATAATAATCAACATCTCAGAAATACACCATAAGAACAGAATATTAGGCCATGTTGGAACTTGGGGCACGGGGAAAGAAAGCCACCCACTCGCC